>CAUYSK010029452.1:0-27551 GCA_963575035.1 Avahi laniger | reverse complement strand
CCATGGTATACATATACCACAGTTTATTAATCCACTCATGTATTGATGGACATTTGGGTTGTTTCCACATGTTTACAATTGTGAATTGTGCTGCTATGAACATTTGAGTGCAGGTGTCTTTTTCACAGAGCGACTTTTGTTTTTTTGGGTAGATGCCCAGTAATGGATTGCTGGATCAAATGGTAGTTCTACTTGTATCTCTTTAAGGTATCTCCATATTGCTTTCCACAGAGGTTGCACTAGTTTGCAGTTCCATCAGCAGTGTATGAGTGTTCCTATCTCTCCGCATTCACGCCAACATTTATTGTTTTGGGACTTTTTGATAAAAGCCAGTCTCACTGGAGATAGGTGATATCTCATTGTGGTTTTGATTTGCATTTCCCTGATGATTAGAGATTTTGAGCAATTTTTCATATGCTTTTTGGCCATTATTCTGTCTTCTTTTGAAAAGTTTCCGTTCATGTCCTTTGCCCACTTTTCAATAGGGTTGTTTGATTTTTTCTTGCTGATTTTTCTGAGTTATAAATAGATTCTAGTTAACAGCCCTCTGTTGGATTTGTAGCATGTGAAAATTTTCTCCCGTTCTGTGGGTTGCCTGTTTGCTCTTGTGACAGTTTCTTTGGCTGGGCAGAAGCTTTTTAATATGATCAGGACCCACTTATTTATTTTTGTTGTTGCTGTAATTGCCTTTGGGATCTTCTTCATAAATTCTTTGCCTAGGCCAATGTCTAGAAGATTATTTCCAACATCTTCCTCTCGAATCCTAGTAGTTTAACTCCTTAGGTTTAAATTTGTGACCCGTCGTGAGTTGATTTTTGTGAGGGGTGAGAGGTGTGGATCCAGATTCAGTCTTCTGCATGTGCCTATCCAGTTTTCCCAACACCATTTATTGAATAAGGATTCTTTTCCCCAGTGTATGTTTTTGTCTGGTTTGTCAAAGATTAGATGGCTATATCAGGATGGTTTTATATCTGGGTTTTCAGTTCTGTTCCACTGGTCAATGGCTCTCTTTTTGTGCTGGTACCAAGGTGATTTGATTATTACAGCTTTGTAATAGAGTTTGAAGTCTGGTAAATTAATGCCTCCCAATTTAGTTTTATTGCCTAGAATTGTTTTTGCTATGCAAGGTCTTCTCTGGTTCCATATGAAACATAAAATTAATTTTTCAACATCTGTGAAGAATGATGTTCGTATTTTAATAGGGATTATATTGAATCTGTAGATCACTTTGGGTAGTATAGACATTTTAACAATGTTGATTCTGCCGACCCTATATAATCATTTTTGAGTTGTCTCGTAAAAATATTTGGAGTTTATTTTTAGCTTTATTGAGGTGTAATAGATATAATTTCTAGCCTCAGCATCGTCACTGATTTTCTCGTTTTCCTTTTATTTTTGTAAAGTGTTTCTCTTTTTTCTCCTTCATTAGAAAAAGAATATATGGTTCATAACTATTAATGTCTTTCTGCAGTATCTAAGTTGAAGGAAGTCTTATTCAATATGGAACTTGTTCGTTAAATCAATTCTGGGGAAAATATTTTTACTTAACCTTCATGTCCATGTCTATGATGTGAGCATGGAAATAGATGCTACTCATCTTGGAAACAGAATTTCAAAGTGTCTCGTTCACCAAGGTGCAATGTATGTACTTCTCAGTGTTTATAATAAGAGAACTCTTCAAATTTGTTAAGGTAATATTTAGCATGAGTTTTATTTTCTTCAACTGGCGTATATATTCAAGGTAACCTTTTATGATATCACAAAGAATTATGATACCCTGTATTATGAGCATATAGGCAAAATATATATGAATTTGCTTAAAAGATTATGGGTTGAATATTAAGCTTCATGTTTATGTGAATTCTGTCACTATATCTGTTTTAATATGTATGTATATTCACATACATATAATCTTGATGAATTTACTAGATCATAGTTAGAAGGTCAACATTATTTTTGTAAATTTCTGCCCTGTCACAGAATTTCTGCAAAATTATTTTTAATGTATTATCACTTTTAACGTACTCCAGATTTTTAGCTGCACTTCTTGCCATGTGGATTTAGCCAATTTAGCAGTCAGGGTCGAATATGTTCAGTGTTTATAATTTAATTCTTACAAAGAAGGAACATGGGAAGCCATTTACATAAGGACTTAGGTGGATTTTTAGCAATTAAAACCAAGTTGTGCTATTTAGTGCCTGTCCTATAAAGGTCATGCATGATGATCATGATTGTTTTGCAAAATTCTCAGGTTTAGGTGAGGGCTTTGTTGGTGGTGGTGGTGGTATTTTTTTAAAGTTGGAAAACAAGAAGTTTTCCAACATTTTTTTAAAGTTAAAGAAAGCATTGGGAATGATAAATTGTCTTGAGACAAGAGTTTTATATCCTGGATTCTAGCTTGCTTCAGTTTCCCATTGTGTCCCCTTTCAAACCAAGGTTTGAAAAGTTCTAGGTATTAATAAATTTTAATATAATTGTTAAATATTTCTGGGGTACATGTGGTAAGATGCTTTTCCTAAATCTCTCTCTCTCTAAATATATATATATATAGACAACTTTTAAACAAACCATTTTTTTCCTCATCAACATTAAAAGGAAATGAGGCTGAACAAAATGATGTTATTCAAGGACCAGTTTCACATCATTTCACTTTAAATTGCAATTTCCAAGAACCTATCAAAGATTTGAGGACTTACTGTGTGTGTGTGTGTGTGTGTGTGTGTGTGTGTGTGTGTGTGTGTGTATGAAATCTCTGGTCTCTGAGGACTGGTTTTTCTTCTGTTCTATTCATTTCAGTAACAGACAGCGACTCAGCCTCTATCTCAGGTATATACTTTGTTCTCACTTTAAGATCCTTGTCCACCCACTCTCACGTTTTACTCAGGTCATGTTTCTTTTACTACCTGATTCCATCTCTACAAGTCTACCTTCACTGGCCACCCAGGACTCAGCAGCTTTCAATTTGAGCATATACTGCCCAAGTTTCCCTTGCTGCCTGTATGAATCATGCTTATTGTCCTGTTGCCCTGATCATCCCTTGGCTACTTTGCCTGCTTAGAGGCAAGTTCATTGGGATATCAGGGAAGTTTCCAGCCCTCCACGTGCTGAGATGATACTTTCCCATCTTTCGTGTCATTGCCTAGATTCCAGAAGTCCTGATAGGAGCTGTTTGGTGAAGTACAGGAAGAGACAACTTGAGCTCTAGAAATGCCAAGGCATATCATGCTATGTGCAGCTGCCACTTCTTTGAGAAAATAGCACTTCTGTTACTTAGAGGGAAATATTCTAAATTGTAGAAAGACAGAAAATGATGATGATGTAGTCTTTTGTTGATTTTTCAGGTGGTTAATTCTCAGTTGAATTAATGGTCATTTATCTTTTCCATTCGTAGAAATTTTTCAGTTCCAGTTCTTAGAAGTTAAAATCAGAAACGCTTTCTGGTGTAGAAAATGGAGAGGAGGACAGCTAATTATCAAAGCATACACAGAAAAGAGAGATTTAGCAAATCAGCCAGTATTGTTTATAGAAATATTAAATATAAGACTGTTAGATTTCATGAATCAAGTATTGAATATTTTAATTCTTATACAGATAGTTGGGAAATTTAGTTTCATACTATTAACCTATAATAATTTTACTTACCCTTGAAAAAATTGTAACATAACTATATAGTGATGAGGTTGCTTGGTGCTGCAGAATCTTGCTCTGTGGGGAGAGTCTGGTCAAAGAAAGACTGGAACAGAGACCTCTAAATGGGATCCTAATGCAAGTGCCCTACTCATGTAAGTCTAAGGCCAGTGCTGGGCTGGGGATATCATATGTGATATAGACATAAGGAGTTTGAGAAAGTAATGGGACACCCAAGAGAATTAAAAATACCAGTCTGGAAATTAGGGACAAGCATGTTAATTTAGGAATCTTATTTTTGAGTTGATAATCAAAGATGAAGATTAGAGGAGATTTCCATGGAAGAGAGTATGGAGTGGAAAAAAGAAGATAATTGAGGATCAAACTTGGGAAATATCCACACACATATTATTTATCGATTTAGATAATAATTGTTATCAAAATAACAATTATAGTTTATTGAACCACTACCATGTGCCAGACAGTTTGTATGGATTAGCTCATCTAATCATCATGATCCCTGGAGATAAGTGATAGTTTTACTCCTGTATTACAAGTGAGGGATCTGCTATAGCTCAATTACTTTTCTTGCATTTGTCCTTAATAAATCAAGAATAGTAGTTGTCGCAAAGCAAACCGTCCACTTTTGCTATGCTGCCATAGAGTTTATCTCTCATTTACGCACAGAGCCTCCCAAGAAGAGTCTAAAGATTTACCATGGACACAGAATTAGGTAGCAGGTTGCCTGAAGTGCAGGAAGTATTAAATCTGTGTTTGGAATTTTGTTTTTGTGTAAGGTCATAAAAATTGTTGACATTTATCTGGAAGCAAGAAAAACATATGTATCCAACTCTGTGTAGGTGGATGAACTAAATTCTCCCTCAGCTTTTCTCTCTCTGAGTTGTTGCTTAACTCAAGGGACATCATCAAACAAAAAATGTGTTTCTAGATGCTCAGGGATTTTGTTGAATCATCAACTGACTCATGAAATTTCTAATGTTTGGCATTGCTGAACAAATTATGCATAAATATAGTCATTTGTACAGTCCCACAAAAATGATGTGTACTTCTGTTGATAATGTATGATAAGTGATGTTCTTTTAGATATTGTTATTATGAACGTTAGACTGGAAAATGCTACAGGATGAATCAAGGAAACAAGGAACCACATTTTAATAACCAATGGTATTGTTTTCTGTAACAAGTAAATTGTGTTACACCTTTGAAAAAAGGTATAACAAATGTTCTGCTTACTCTTAGATAATTATAGAAATACATAAAGTTTTTCTCTCTTAGGTCTACAGCTTAAAAAAATTCAGAGCAATGTAGAGTGAAAAATGCTAACGAATTGAAATCTGATGACATTTTATAATCTTTGCATCACTGGTCTCTTTTATTCTACCTATTCTATTATATTTATTATAATTATATAATAACAAGTAATTTGTTAAATAATTTACACCTTAAATATATGGGCATTTAAGTCCATTTGTGCTACTATAACAGAATGTCACGGACTAGGTAATTTTTAAAGAACAGAAACTTATTTCTCACAGTTCTGGATGCTAAGTCCAAGATCAAGGCATCAGCATTGGTGTCTGGTGAGGACTGCTCTCTCTTTCCAAGATGGCACCTTGTTGTTGTGCCCTCACACGGCAGAAAGTGCAAGGGCAAAAAAGTGCTCTCTTCAACGTTGTGCCCTTTTATAAGGGTGTTAATTCCATTCATGAGGGCTCTGCCCTCCTGACTTAATCACCCCCAAAAGGCCACCCGTCTTGATAGTGTTGCACTGGGGGTTAAGTTTCAACATGAACTTCAGAGGTACCATCATTCAAGCCACAACAGCATCATAGAACAGAAATTAAAATAATATTTCATGAATTGAGGTTGTAAATATATATCATTCAGGATGGGCTAGGTTATGCTAGAAAAATCAACAACTTCAACTTTTAAAAGCATAAAACAAGAAAGACATATTTCTCAATCAAGATATCTGTAGTCTATTTGCTGGGACTTTAATCTATGTATTTAAAATTAGAGACCAGGGATCAAAGAGTTTTTACCATATGCAGCAATGCCAGTGCAGTGGCAGTGGGAGAGGAACTTGGCAAATTGTGCCCTAGCTGTTAATGCTTCTACCCCACAGTGACACCTATCAATTCTAGTAACATTACATTGGCCAAAGCAAGTTTGGCTATGCCTTTCTAATAATGCAATCCCATTGTATCCTGTGCCCAGAACTTGCACTGATGACTACCACATTAGCCCTCATAACTACAAAGTTAGCCCTCCTACCTGTTCAAAGAGACAAATGTGGGATTTGGATTTGGATGTTCATGAGTTGCCTTAACAACTTTTAAAGATTAGTCATATTTCAATGGACACACTTTTTCATTTATTTAAGCATTTGGCTGATGTAGTCAAAGTAAAATTTTTATTACATTTTTGCCCTGGCTTATCTAACTTTGTTCCTAAAATTCAAACTGTGCTTCTCAGTCTAGTCTTTTATAAAGTGTGATTTGGTAATTGGAAAGAGTGGTTGAGAATAGATATACTCCTTTGTAAAGATATCAACAACAATTCTTACTATGTTCACAGGGAGTTGTTGGGTCATCTTGTACTATAAAGCTTAACATTATTCTTATTTGATTTTTTTAAAAAAATATTTTTGTACACTTTGAATCTGAGGCAATGTTGATTTCTATTTGTTAAAAATCAAAACAAGGGTTGAAAGCTTATTGTACTGATGCTTGAGAACAGGTAAAGAAGGGATGAAGACCGATTTTTCCACATTGATGTCAGAGCAAACCATCTTTTAAGCAGCACTTTGTGATTGCTACAGAACAGTGAGAACATTTGTCTCGTGCATATATTCATATAACTGAGATTGAGCTCATTAAAACTGATATATTTATAATACATTTTGAACATTGACCTCCAAAAACAAATGAGTGCCATAATGACTTTTCAGACATGTAATTTTGGCCACTGTAGTACTGAAATGTTTTTCTGATTTACTTATTTTATCTTGAGGCTATGTTTTGGACATGTGTTTCATTTGCTTCCTAATGCATTAATTATTGGCATCTGAATCTCTTTCTTAGAATTTATATTTTAAAAATCTAAAACGTGCCATTGTGGTTTATGGTTGCTAACAGAAAACAACACAAAATCGTAAGGTTTTCTGAAAGTCCCTGAGGCAGCAGGTCAATAGATCAATGGCCTTTGAATGAAAATTTTTTTCTATTTTAATTTTATTTAATTTTAAAACATTAACAAGTCAGTAAACAAACTGTACCAAGGGGTATTTTGAAAACTAAATAAAATAAATAATAAACAAATAAATAATTATAAACAAAATTTAAAAATATGAATTTACCATGTTTCTTTTCCTATAATTATCTTTCACAATTATAGTTTATTACTTAAATTTCCAGATATTGAGTGTATTTTTTAGTTTCAGTTAAGTATTTATACATTATGTAGTTTTATACTTATTCTTCTTGTATTAAGTGTTCATCTTACTCTGTTTGGTGCATAATTTATATATATACATTTATTCTTCATCAAGTAGTTACTGAGGTCCTATCTTACTCTGCGGCAGGTCAATGAGCTCTAACTGATGTGGGTTCCTCCCAATTGAAGGTTGAGGGCTGTCTAGTGGGAGAGATAACCCTTAAATAAAATACTCACACAAATTAGTTTAAGGTTGCTACCTTGATAAGTGCTATCAACTGGAGAAGCATGGGGTGATTAGAGTGTAGAACAAGGAGAATTGACCTCATTGGGTTAGAGTAGGGCGGTTAGGAAGATGGTCCCTGGAAAAATAAAGTAGAATGGCCAGAGACCTGAAGGATGAAGATTAACTAAGAGGTGATGAGAGTAAAATGCATCCTGGCAGGGGAACTGCCTGTGCGAACACCCTGGGCTGGGAGGGAGCAACACTGGTCCTAGAAAGGCCGTAGGGAAGAGTAATGGGAACAGGCTTCTGCTGGGAAAGCGAATGGAGAGGCCAACAGCAAGCGTGGGCAGGCCTTCAAGTGCCTTTTCATTATCCTATCAACAACTGGAAAGCTTTGAAAGTTTTTAAACAGAGAGAAATGTTATCTGATTTGAGTTTCTAAGAGGATCATTCCTGCTGCTCTGCAGAGAAGCATCAGTGCAAGGTAGAGCGAATGCAGAGATCAGGTTGGAAAATAATTGCTGCAGCCTGGGCCAGGGATGACTATATGGACCAGGAGTGTGGTGGTGAAGAATGGGAGAAATCTATATATTTTAATAATAATTAGAAAATAAAATTAACATGGTGATGAATTGAAAATAGAAATTGGATATCTATAACAAAAATTTTTTATGTCTCTTCTCAGTGCGGCCTCTTAGGATTTAATGTCTGGCTGCTAAAACAAAAGTAAATTAAAACCAAAATATTGCTTACATAAAATGTTCTCCTACACTAAAAAGTGGATGAATAATGCATATGTTGATCAGTTATATTCAGCTTAATAAATGCTTTAATATTAATATTTTGGAAAGAAACTGAGAACTGGCCTTTGTAGATGGCACCAACACATTCTGGCACTTTTTTTTGAGAAATAGTCCACCTCTGACTGGTACCCTGGTTTATTTGGTGGGTCTTTCCCCTTTGTCTGAGACTGTGGAATTGACAGCAAATATGACCTTCATGCGGGGTTGTTAAAAAATCTACTCAAGAGAAATTTTATTATATTTCATTCAGAGAAGGACAGTGCCATTTTACTCAAGTATGGATTAGATAACAATAAATCAGGTTGTAATAATGCTGAGGGCCATATCATCAGCTTGGACTAGTAAAAGGAAAGTCATTTTCATAGACTGCACAAATGTTCACAGGCAGCTTCATGTGGCAGATTTTCCCAACACCATTTCAAGGTTTTGATGCTAGATAAACATGTTTTGCTTGCATGGGATTCATCATTCTTCTAACTGATACACAAAGATTTCCCTAATTCACAGAAATAATTTTCCAGGAAAACCTACTTATTCTGGTTCAAAAATCTTTCAACTGAAACGCTAAGCATATACTCTTTCCTTCCTTCCTTCCTTCCTTCCTTCCTTCCTTCCTTCCTTCCTTCCTTCCTTCCTTCCTTCCTTCCTTCCTTCCTTCCTTCCTTCCTTCCTTCCTTCCTTCCTTCCCTCCTTCCACACTTTTTTAAATCTCTCCTTCTCTTTCTTCCTATTTTGAAGAGTGGTTGGCAATGACTCTTTCACACCCACGTCATCTAATCTGTCAGTATATATATTGGCTTTATTTTCAAACTGTATCTGGAATCCAGATAATTCTAACCACCTGCACCTTAGAGTTCTCGTTCAAACCAACTTCATCTCCTTCCTATGTCATTGCAATTACCTTCTGACTGCCCTTCTGGCTTTTACTCTCGCCCCTGGCATTATAGTCCCCTCACAGTAGTCAATAACCCTTTAAAAGTGTAACCTATATCATAACTCTTTTTTAAGTAAATAGCCTGTGGCCGCCCACCTCAGAGTAAAGGCCACTGCAGTCCTTGTAGCTCTGTCTCTGACCTCATACCCTCCTCCCCTCTGCAGCCACATGCTGGCCTCCTTGCTCTCTCTCAGATGTTCCAAGCATACTCCCACACGAAGTGTTCTTCTTCCAAATATCTTGATGTGTTTTTTAATTTAATCATGGATTTTCTCATTCATAGTATGATCGAAGAGACCTTCACTGACCACTTTATCTAAAATAGCACCCCTCATATCATTCTCAATTGCTATTTCCTGCCTTAACTTTCTTCTTTGTGTGTATGTGTATATATATGTATATCATTTTCCTAATTTTATACATATATATATATGTGTGTGTGTATGTCTATTTACTTGTTTTATTTCTCTTTCCCCTAGAATGTAAGTTCTATGACAATTAGGACTTTGACATTTTATTCAGCACACTATCCACAGCATTTAGAATAGTGAGCACCTAACAGGTGCTCAATTAATGTTGATTTAAAGAATGAATATTGTGAGAATTGATGTTTTCTAGAAGTTGGAAAAGGCAGGAAACTTGATTCTTCCCTAGATCCTCAAGAAGGAAGGCAGCCCCACTGACACCTTGATTTAAGATACCTGACCTTCCGATTGTAAGATGAAACATTTGGGTTGTTCAAGATAGGACATTTGTGGCAATTTGTTTCCGTAGCAACAAAAACTAATATACCTCCTGAGCTAAGTTGCAGCCTCAGAATACTTTTCAACTCAGTGGTTCAGCTATCTATGCATTGGAGTTGACATATGTAATAGTCATTAGTATCATTCACTAAATATTTCTGGTTTTCCTTTATTGCTTGTTCCTGCCCCCAGAAGTTAGGTATGGCTATGTGGCTTTCTTAGGACAATAACTAGTGAGTAGAAGTAGCATATGTAACTTCTAGATAAAGCTTTATAACCTTTGCACATTTTATCATACTACTGTATTTCTTGTTTTTGTGAGCGTAGAAACGGGATGAACTGTAGTCTCCATGATCCTGGCTTCCTGAAAAAACAGGAAACACATTTGCTCAGCCAACACCAGAGTGGACATAGATTGTGAACGAGAAATAAATCCATTTGTTCAGGCTGCTGAGATTCTGGGGTTGTTTTGGGGGTTACTCTATTAAATTAGCAACATCTACCCAGTAGTTCTCAAATATTTTAATCTTAGGGTTCTTTTACACTTTTAAAATCCATTGAGGACCCCCCCAAAAGCTTTTATATATGGAGATTTATGTCTATCAATATTTATCATGCTAGGAATTAAAATAGACATTTTTAAAATAATTTTTTAAAATAATAAATGCATTTCATGTTCACATAAATACATATCTTATGAAAATGACTATATTTTCCAAAACAAAAACATAGTTTTATAAGAAGAATGTTGATTTTACACATATTTATAAATATCTTTAATGTTGAGTTAATGGAAAATAGCTGGATTATTATATCTGCTTCTACAGGAATCAGTTGTAATTTGTTGTTGTGGCTGAAATATATATAAAAGATCCAGCATCATATAGTTATATATTTAAAACTGAAGAGCCACATAGCCACACCTGATTTCCAGGAGGCAGGAACATGCAATAGAGGAAAACCAGAAATATTTGGTGGATAATATTGATCACCTTTTTTAGATAATTGTGGATATTTTCCTTCGAGAATAGTATGCTAGAATGTAGTATAGTATAGAGTGTAGTATACTAGAGTTCTTCAAGTGGTAGTTCCAAAAAGGTTATTTGCAACATAGAATCTGAAACCGTATCAACAAACCTTTCATACTGTTACATCAGATCCATTGGTCTTGCACTTTAAATGGATGCATGAATGATTCTGTCACAGCATTCATTGGTCATTTGGAAAACATTGGCTCAGTGAATTTCACAGATCTGTCAAATGTTAACATTTCATTTTACAACATCAAAAACCCACGTTCTTTATTTTGCTTCCAATCTCTTTAGAAAAAGCTTTTTCTGTTGAGCAATTGTTAAAACACTGTTGCCAGATACAGGTTTTCCAAAATTCTAACATTCCTTTGAATACTCAAATTCTATCTTTGGCAACACTGTCCATTGTTTCCCTTGAAGTGAATAAACTCATTTTGTTCATTTTCAACAAATACTCAATTCTGCAAATATCTGCAAAATACCCGAGCCTGAACAACTATAGTTTGTCAATTATTCTTTCAATTGAAAACAGTGTTTAATGAAAAGAGCAGCTAGTTCAATTTGCAGCACGGTCACACAAATGCTTTGCTTGGAGAGAACTATCGTGGGAGGCATATTCTGATTTGGTCTTACTGATTCTGGCTCCTTGGAATTCATGGCCTTATGTAATTCCCTCCCCTTGAATGTGGGCTGGACCTAGTGACCTGCTGCTAACTGACAGAATATGGCAAAAGCAAGAACGTGTCCTTTCTGTGATTAGATTATAACAGAGTGATTTCTGTCCCGCTGGACTTCTCTCTCTACCTCTTCTCTCATTCTTGCCTGGGTAGAGAGGGCACCCTGGCAAGGAATGGAGAGTGGTCTCCAGCCAACAGCCACCAGGAAATTGAGGTTCTCGGTCCAGAAACCCTCAAGGAAATGAATCCTACCAACAACCACATAAGTAGGTTGGAAGTGGGTCCCTCCCCAGTAGGGCCTTCAGGCAATTGCGACTCCCAATTAGCACCTTTATTACAGCCTTGGAAGAACTTGAGCCAGCTAAGTAGTGTGTGAATGCCTGATCCACAGAAACTGGGATAATAAATATATGTTATTTTAAGCTGCTAAATTTTGGGGTAATTTGTTACACGATAATAGATAATACGGCCCTCTGCTTCACCATGTAGTAGAAGTACTTTATTTAGTTATTGTCCCATAGAATATTAAAATATGCATTTAAAAGCCAAGACAATAAAATTAATAATTTTACTGCTTCATCAATGATAATTTCAAGTGAAGCTAACATTTTAGTGCATGGTAGTGAAGTATACAAAGCCACTAGTACATCTTGCTTCTATTGCCTTGATTTGTTCTAAAGCACCAGTAATTTTACCCATCAATGTATTTGTACCTTTGGCGAAAATGCTGACATAGTGAAAGAGAATAACATGCTAACAAAGTAAAAAAATAAACAAACATTTAAAAAGGCAAACAATGAAAAAGACAAATAATGTAGTGAGAATTGCTTTGACCTCGCAGAAAGGTGTCCTGGAACCCCTATGAATCGAAGGATCACACTTTCAGAAATGTTCATCAAGATTATCCCAATTATTACATCAGACAAATTGTTAATTTGCTATCCCTAGTCTGCATGTTACAACATAGTAAAGGTGCCCTAAGGAAAGGCGATCCGCAATTTTCTTCTTTTAAAAAAGAAAAATAGGTTTCATAAAATTTTTAAATTCTTTGTATAGAGTACATGCACACGATCAACTCTGCTTACCAATTCATGACTGTTGAAACGTTGCTTCACCTCAGTGTTCACTACTCACTGGTCCAAGATCAAACATAAAGGGAAAAGTTTTCACTGTCTCCCCCGTATTTGGTGCTACTGCTTCCTGAATCTTATTTCCTAACTATTAAGAAAGACATTGTAAATGTGTTGTTGGTGTGCATGTATGGATGTGTGTACATGTTTGGTTTTGATTTTGTATGAATTCTGTAAATAGGATTCTGCTACAAGTTTGAATAAGATTTATATATATTTCCAATGACATATTTCACTTATATCTTATTAACATTGGTGCTATAATGAATAATAATTATGACAGGAAATTTAGAAAAGAGATATTTGTAGATGAAAAGATTATGCAACTATACATCATCTTTCCACCAAGATAAAATCATTGCTGGCAGTTTTGTGTGTTTTCTTTCTTTTCATGAACTTGAAACTTGTATGGGTCATATTTTAAATTTTCTTTAATGAAATAAATGGGTAATTTCAACCCTATAACTTGATTTAAAACTCCTAATTGTGGTTTTAGATGAATTAAATATACAAGTAAATCGATTTTATTGGTAAGAAGCATAATTTCCTGTCACAAAGGCAGCAGTATCCAGCTATTCAAAATATTGAAAACTTTAAAGCTTTTTCACTGTAGGTTAATTTTGTCTATATTGTTAAACATGTTACTTAAAGTGATAATCAAAATGTTTTATTGATCTACTTTTTATGTGCTATCCTATATATTTTATAGGTTTTTAAGTTCACATATATGCATGCATGTGATACAGAAATTATAAAGCAAAAGGAAAACACTGTCGCACTCCGGAATTATCTTGTATGTAAAAATAATAGGAGTGACATGTTTCAAGTCCCTGAAGGTTGATTTTGTTTTATTAAACAAGGATTCACTGATGTAACAAAAGAGTGAGCACTAGTTTAAAATCCAGATGGTACATCCTGTTTCAGAATATGTCATGGTTGATTTATCTCAGGTGTCTGTACAATTGATCCTTATAGCCATGGCTGAACTGATGCTTTGCAGCTGGAATTGACACATATGGTCAAAACTAACACACTGGTCAGCTCTGTGACAGGTGACTGAAAGAAGATCTATGATTGTTTACCTACCTCCATTTCTACCACAGAATCAATAAAACTCTGAAAAAACATAAAATGGAGAAATTTGAAAATACCAAATATTTTCTACGGCTAGCTACTGCTCTACTCTTTGTGCACACTTACACCTTATTGGATACAAGATGAAATTTGTTTTTAAAATAAAAGGGCTTTTAAATAGTACACATACAGCATGTTCTTTGCAGACTGATGTCTTCTGGGTGCCAGACAGGATATATATTGATAACTGTTTTATATTTAATGGCCAGGGATTCCGACTATCAAATGCTGAGTTCTAGGCTATTACTACCCTCATTTATTATTGATAAAGCTCTGTCAATGTACATGCTATTTAATGTTACATGAAATCGTGCCAAATTGTCTTCCCTGTGGAGCCTCCAAGCTGAAAGCAGGAGGAGAAAAATGCAGGAGGGTGATGCGGGAAGAGTGGAGACTGATTAAGGGTTATAAACATGGCATTGTTTTGCCACGTAGGTGGATTGCAAGGAGAATTTAAAAGCTGAGGGATGATTCCACGATCTGGAAGCTGTTCAGTAAAATAAAACCAATAACTGAAGGCAAGTAAAGGCATCAGAAAAGAACTTTGGCCCTTTATGTGACAAGTCTGCATCTTTAGCTGTGACAGTTCTCTTACATCACATTCACCTGGTATCTCAGCACACCTCCCGCTCATCATGCTGCGACCCAGTGGTTCTCAAACTTGAGCATGCATCACAATCACCTGGGTCCTAGGTAAAATACAGAGAGCTGGTCCCCACGTCAGAGTTTCTGATTCAGTGGGTCTGGGGGCCTAAAATTTGCATTTCTATCAAGTTCTCAGTAATTTCTGCTGCTGCTAATCCTGGAACAATTTTGAGAACCTCTGTCCTAAACCAATACCTTTAATTCTTCTTAAATCTGCTCTCCAAACCACAGCTTGGAGTCATCTCCAATTCTCATCTCTCTAGTCAGGCAATACCCCAGTTTTTCCTTTTCTTTCCTAGGAATTTCTTTCAGATTTGTTTTATCTTTTCTTTTCAAACTAACAGCTCCTAATTAGATAGTACTCCTCCTCCTCCTGCTACTACTATTAGCAACAACAAGAATTAAAATTACTACAGTGCTTATAACTTTTTTCAGTGCCTACTATATGCAAGGTAGTATGGTAACCGCTTTAAAATATACCGTCTTGTTAAATAATATTATTAGACAAATTGTGTTATCCCCACTTACAGGAGAAGAAATTCATTTGCATCAAGATTAATTTACTTGCAGTGAGTATTACAGAAGGGTTATAAATGAAGGTCAAGCTGACATGAGAACCCATGCCCTTATTGTGTCCAACCTATATTCAGACCCCAGCTGAAGACTACTTCTTTCATGTAGCCCTCTTGCATGATTAAGCCAGTGAAACAGTAAACCCTCTCCCTTCTCTCAGCTACTGATGATCTCCTCTATGTTACACACTCAGTATATGATGAGATGGCATTAGAAATCAGTACTGAATGGATATACTAATTAAAAAATGTTACTGGAAAAACCAAGTGTGGTTAAATATGCCTGTAATCTCAGCTACTTGGGAGGCTGGGGTGAGACGATCACTTGAGGCAAGAAATTCAAAGCCACAGCTGCAGTAAACTATGGTCATGCCTGCAAATAGCCATTTCAGCCTGGACAACATAGTGAGACCCCATCTCCAAAGGAAAAAAAAGTGAAATGTCACTGGGACAATTGAATGCCTACATGACACAATACACAGTAGCAGATGGAATAATATTCTCAATGCAAAAATATAAAATTTTAAACATTTTAGTAGAAAATATAAGATATTACAGTACAAACTTAAAAATTGATTAACAGTCTGAATGGAGGGGAGATTCCTCAAAGAACTAGAAGTACACCTACCATTTGATCCAGCAATACCACTACTGGGTATTTACCCAAAGGAAAAAAAGTTATTTTATCAAAAAGACACTTTCAGTAGACTGTTTATTGCAGCACAATTCATAATCACAAAGATGTGGAATCAACCCAAGTGACCATCAATTCATGAGTGGATTAATAAAATGTGGTATATGTATACTATGGAGTAATACTTAGCCATAAGAAAAGGAATTAATACCTTTTGCAACAACCGGGATGGAACTAGAGACCATTCTCCTAAGTGAAGCATCACAAGAATGGAAAAACAAACACTACATGTACTCACTGTTAAATTGGAACTGAACAATCAGCACTCATGTGCACAGATGGAAGTAAAACTCAATGAAAATTATGCAGGTGGGAAGGAGGAGGGAATGGGTGAAATCATACCTAACAAGTACACTATCTGGGTGATGGGCACATTTACAACTTTGATTCAAGCAGTACGAAAGCAATTCATGTAACCAAAACATTTGTACCCCCATAATGCTCTGAAATAAAATAAATTAATAATAAAAAATTAAAATTGATTAACATAAAATCTTATAAAATACAATTAAAATTATCAACAAAATCAAAGGTAAATCATAAATTTAAAAAAGTTGACAGTATTGTCAATTTTTTTTACATATAGGGGTACTGAGTCCAGCAGAGGAGAAATAACTTGCATAGCCAGTCAAGTGGCAGAGCAAGATTCTAATCCTTTATTATTATATAGATATTGTAAAGAAGAATATTTTAGTTAATTCACCACTCTAAGTTTTAAAACTATTTCTCAATAACAAGCTAATTAACTCATATTTTGTTTGTCCTATTTATACAAAGAATACAAATACTCAGTTTAAACAGATGAACTATTAATAAATCCATATGAATTATTGTAGATGTAGCTCATAAACATAATAGTGAATAAAACTAGTAAATCACAATGCATACAAAAATGATATTTTTGAAAATTTAAAACACACAGAAATCCTATGAATTATTTGTGGATACAAACATACGAGTCAGAAGTATAAAATCATGGACAAAAAGAATACATACCAATTTCAGGATGTCGGAAACCTCTGGAGAAGAAAGGAGGGGAAAAAGGGGTCAGGGTGGCCTCAATTGCATTATGTGATGTATTTATTTAGATTATAAAACCTGAAGCAAATACGGAAAAATGCTAATGCCTATTAAAATAATGTGGTAAGTATTTGCCTTATTTTTTTCTCTTCACTTGTCTGCATTTTTGAAATTTTTATGATTAAAAAGAGGAAATTTTCAAAAGCTTTTATGGTCAAAGAAATGTTGGATATTCTGGGCTAAAGTGTAGTCATTTTCTTTGCTGCAAAACTTTTCAGTTATTAATATGCTAATGGAAAATGTGAATTGCCAAGAGGGTAATGTCTTATAAAATATTTCCCAAACTTATTTGACCATGGTAGCCTTTTATTTTTTTTAATGAAATGTCTATTAACATCTCATGGATATTTTGGGAAATGCTGCTATACATCATAGCACTTAATTTTCCCTAATTGTTTCATGTAATTTAACTTAATTTTGCTGATTATATTTTCCATTTCCCTGATGTCTGGACCTAAGTCTTATTCCTTTTAGTCAGACATATAATGGGCATGCAAGTAATACTTTGATGGTTTGTTTGATTTTTCTGAGGAATTATTGTATAGGTCATTATATGACATGTAAGCTTAGTGTCGAGAGAGGGAGTTTTATACGGCACTAAAAAGCAAATCTGAAAAGCACAAAAGTCAGCATAAGGATAACTATTTTTTTTTCAAGCAAATGGAATGTATTTGTGCCAAAATACTGCCAGGGCCAATTTCTGGAGGCTTTTTTCTTTCCTTTATTCATTCATTTCAATCATCAAATATTTTGAAATAACTGAGAAGTGATAATTTCATAGCGTAGGGGTAGTAGATAAAATCCAATGCATCACATTTCTCAGTTACATTATCAATGGCTTCTCAGAGTAAAATAATTCTGCCTTTCTGAAATTATAATAAGCCGAAGTCCAATTCACAATTTTATTTCAAGAACCAATTCATTTAAAGATGTGTGAATACTAGACACATCTTAAATTCTTTGGTTAATAAGGGTATAATTTTGATTCAGTAATAAGTAAGATAAAATAGAATCGATTAAGGAGAATTTATTGACTTGATACTTTCTTTTTAAAATTTTTTTACTTTTTTTAATGTGAAAATATTAAGGGGGTACAAAAGTTTTTGTTACATGGATACACTCTATAATGCTGAAGTCAGGGCTTTCAGTGTGGCTACCACCAGGACACTGTTCGTGGTACCCAATAGGTAAGTTTTTATCACTCATTCCCCTCTCAGTCTTCCCCTTTCTTCATTGCCCAAATTCTTTAAGTCCTTTGTGTCCATATGCATCCATCAATTAGCTCATACTTATTAGTGAGAACATGTGGAGTTTGTTTTTCCATTCCTGAGATATTGATCTCCAGTTCCATCCAGGTTGCCTCAAATGACATTCATTCATTCCTTTGTATATATGGCTGAGTAGCACTCCATGGTGTGTGCATATGCATGTGTTTTTTTGATAAAATGATTTCTTTTCCTTTGAGTAGACCCTGGTAGTAGGATTGCTGGATTGAATGGTAGGTCTACTTTTAGCTATTTGAGAAATCTCTATATTGTTTTCCACAGAGATTGTACAAATTTGCAGTCCCACCCACAGTGTATAAGCATACCTTTTTCTCTACATTCATGCCAGCATCAGTTGTTTTTTGACTTTTTAATAATAGCCATTCTGACAATGGAAAGATGGTATCTCATTGTGGTTTTAATTTTCATTTTCCTGATGATTAATGATGTTGAACATTTTTTCAGATGTCTGTTGGTTATTTGTCTATCTTCTTTCCAAAAAATTCTGTTTATGTCTTGTGCCCACTTTATGATGAGGTTGTTTGTTTTTTTCTTGTTATTTAATTTGACTTCTTTTTTTTTTAATTTCAGAATATTATGGGGTACAAACATTTTGGTTACATATAATGCCTTTGCCTAGCCCAAGCCAGGGCTACAAGTGTGCCCTTCTCCCATACAGTGTGCTCCGCGTCCATTAGTTGTGAGTTTACCCAATTCACAACCCCCCTCCCACCTGACCGGCACCCAGTGAATATTACTTGCATGTGAACACCTTAGTGTTGATCGGTTAGTACCAATTCGATGGCAAGTACATGTGGTGCTTATTTTTCCATTCTTGTGATACCTCTCTTCGAAGGATGGGCTCTAGCTCTATCCAGGATAACATAAGACGTGCTAGTTCACCATTGTTTACTTCTTTGCAGACTTCTGGAAATTAGTACTTTGTTGGATGTATACTTTTTCTCCCATTTTGTAGGTTGCCTGTTTACTCTGTTAATTATTTCCTTTGCTGTGCAGAAGCTTTTTAATTTAGTTAAGTCCTATTTATTTATTTTTGTTGCTGCCATATTTGCCTTTGAGCCTTAGTCATAAATTCTTTGCCTAAGCCTATGTTTAGATGAATTTTTCCTGTGTTTTATTCTAGAATTTTTATGGTGTCCTGCCTTACATTTAAGTCTTTAATCCATCTTGAATTAATTTTTGTATATGGCAAGAGATATGGATCCTGTTTCATTCTTCTGCATGTAGCTGTCTAATTTTCCCGGCATCATTTATTGAATAGGGCGTTCTTTCCCCAATGTATGTTTTTAATCTCCTTTGTTGAAGATCAGTTGGTCATATACAGTTTTCATTCTGGGTTCTCTATTATGTTCCATTGGTCTATATGTCAAGTTTTATACAACTATCATGCTGTTTTGATTACTACAGGCTTGTAGTAAAATTTGAAGTCAGATAATGTGATGCCTCCAGATTTGTTCTTTTTGCTTAAGATTGCTTTGGCTATTTGCGCCCTTTTTTTGGTTTCAAACAAAGCAGAGAATTATTTTTTCTAGACTTGTGAAGTAAGACGTTGATATTTTGATGGGAATTACATTGACTCCATAAATTGCTTTGGGCAAAATGGAAATTTTAATGATGTTGTTTCTACCAGTCTATGAGCATGGAATGTTTTTTCCAATTGTTTGTGTCGTCTGCGATTTCTTTCATCGGTGTTTTGTAGTTCTTCTTGTAGAGGTATTTCACCTCCCTGGTTAAATGTATTCCCAAGCATTTTATTTTCTTTATTTCTATTGTAAAAGGTATTGATTCCTTTATTCGAATCTCACCTTTACTGTTATTTGTATTATTTATATATAGAAATGCTACTGATTTGTGTACATTGATTTTGTAACATGAGACTGCTGAATTTATCAATTTCAGGAGTCTTTTAGTAGAGTCTTTGGGGTTTTCTAGATACAAGATCATATTATCAGCACACAGGGATAGTTTGACCTCCTCTTTCCTGATTTGGATGTCCTTTATTTCTTTCTCTTGCCTGATTGCTCTGGCTAAGACTTCCAGTACTATGTTGAATAGAAGTGGTGATAGTGGGCACCCTTGTCTTGTTCCAGTTCTTACTGGGAATGCTTTCCACTTTTCCACATTCACTACGATGATGGCTGTGGGTTTGTCATATATGGTTTCTGTAATTATGAGGTATGTTCCTTCTATGCCTAGTTTGTTGAGGGCTTTCATCATGAAAGTGTGCTGGATTTTATTGAATTCTTTTTCTACATCTATTAGGATGATCAATGGTCTTTGTTTTTGCTTCTGTTTTTATGATGAATCATATTTACTCATTTGTATATATTGAAACATTCTTGCATTCCTGAGATAAAACCCACTTCATCATGGTGAATTATCTTCTTGATGTGCTTCTGAATTTGGCTTGCTAGTATCTTGTTGAGGATTTTTGTATCAATATTCATAAAGGATAGTGGTCTGTAGTTTTTGTTGTTGTTTCTGTGTCGTTACCTGGCTTTTGTATCTAGATGTTACTGGTTTCATAGTATGCATTAGGGAGGATTCCCTCCTACTTGATGTTATGGAATGATTTCTGTAGAATAAGTGTCAGCTCTTCATTATAGGTCTGATAGAATTTGGCTGTGACTCGTTCTGTTCCGGGGCCTTATTTTTTGTTGGGAGAATTTTTTATTACTGCCTCAATATTGCTGGTAGGTATTGATCTGATCAGGGTTTCTCTTTCTTCCTGATTCAGGCTTGGGAGGAATTTATCCATTTCCTCCAGATTTTTTAGTTTGTATACATAGAGATTTTTGTAGTACTCATGAATGATATTGTGTATTTCTGTGGTATCAGTTATAATAGCTCCTTTTCATTTCTGCTTGAGGTTATTTGAGTCCTTTCATTTCTATTTCTGATGAATCTGGATAGTGTTCTATCAATTTTGTTTATCTTAACACAGAAACAACTTTTTGATTTATTGATCCTTTGTATTGTTTTCTTGGTTTCATTTCATTTAGTTCTGCTCTGAGCTTTGTTATTTCATTTCTTCTGCTGGTTTTGAATTTGGTTTGTTCTTCTTTTCCTAGTTCCTTGAGGTGTGACACTAGTTTGATATTTGGTGATCTTTCCGTGTTTTCGATGTAGACATTTAGGGCTATTAATTTTCCCTGTGGGACTGCTTTTACTGTATGCCATAGATTTTGAAAGCTTGTGTCCCTTTTGTCATTCAGTTCAAAGTGTCTTTTGATTTTCATCTTAATTTTATCATTTACCTAAGGATCATTTAGCAGCAGATTGTTGAATTTCCATGACTTTGTGTGGATTTGAGGGTTTCTCATGTAATTGATTTCTAGTTTTATTCCACTGTGGTCTGAGAAGATACATGGTATAACTTTGATTTTTCTGAATTTTCTGAGACTTGCTTTGTGGCCTAGGATGTGAGCAATCTTGGAAAATGTCCCACGTGCTGATGAGAAGAATGTATATTCTGTACTTTTCAGGTAGAGTGTTCTGTAAATGTTTGTTAGGTCCATGTGTTCTAGAGTTTCATTTAAGTCTAGTATTTCTTTGTTGATTTTCTGCTTTGATGATCTGTTCAGTCTTTTTCAGTGGGCTGTTAAATAACTGGCAATTATGATGCTACTATTTATATCTTTGCTTATCTCTAGTGTTATAGAATTTGCTTCATGTATTTGGCAGCTCTTGTGTTAAGGGCATATATATTTAGGATTGTTATATCTGCTTGCTGAATTGCCCCCTTTATCATTATATAATTATCATCATTGTCTTTTTTTTTTTTACCATTTTTGATTTAAAGTCAGTTTAATTTGATATGGCAATGGCTACAACAGCTTGTTTTGGTTTCCATCTCCTTGGAATATTTATTCTATCCTTTACCTTGAGTCTGTGCATTTCCCTGTGAGTTAGATGGGTTTCTTGGAGACAATATATACTTGGACAATAATTTTTCATGCATTCAGCCAGTCTGAATTGGAGCATTAAGACCATTGATATTCAGAGTTAGTATTGATATATGGAGTACTATTCTGTTTATCATGTTGAATGATACCTTATTGTTTTGTTTTTTCTCTTATGCTATTTTATAAAAGCTGTGAGCTTTCAGTTTTGTGGGTTTTTACATGGGTCGGCATCTATTGTGCTGTTGCATGTATAATGCACTTTTGAGCATTTCCTGTAAGGCAGGTCCAGTGGTGACAAATTCCCTTAGCATTTATTTTTCTGGAAAGTCTTTATTTCTCCATCATTTGTGAAATTGAGTTTTGCAGAATATAAAATTCTTGGCTGGAAGTTCTGCTTAAGAAGATTAAAGATGGATCCCCAATCCTTTCTGGCTTGCAAGGTCTACATTGAGAAGTCTGAAGTTAGCCTGATGGGACGTGGCCCACCACATGGCATGCAGAACTGTTGGGGCATTGCCTGCTGTGCTGTGTGCAGGACCAGGATATTTGGCCTGCTGGCTGGTGCAAAATACTAAAAGGCATGGCCCACTGTATGATGTTGGTGTTTTCAGGGGTGTGGCTCACTGATCAGCATGAGAGGGCATGGTCCACCAGCTGGCATGTGGTTCTGTGGAGTCCTGAAACTCTGCTCAACATGTGAGTCCACAGGTATGGGTTGACGGGGCATGGACGCCATGGTGGTATGCAGAGTTGAGGGGCCAGTGCCACTGGTCTGTGTACAGGGCCACATAGGCTGGACTGCTGGGTGGCTGGGGCTCTCTCCTCACACAGGTCCCATAGGGGCTGCCATTCTTGGACCTTTCAAGTGGCCTCCGTGCCCATCCCACTCAATTTCTTTGGTGTGGGTGGCACTTGGCTTCCAGTCATGGGTGTGTGAGAGCTTTCACTCTCCCTACTCCTTACCCATCCCAGCAAGGGGCAATGTGGGGACATTTGCAGTGCAGCTGATCCCTGTGTAGATCATGTGCTTTGGACCTGAAAGCTCAATGTGGCATCAGCCATGGCAACCTGGGAACAGAGGCCAGCAGGTCCCCACCAAACCTGCTCTCTGATGCACCTTTACTACACAGTCTCCAAGTAGTTCCCTGATCAGTATGGAAGCCCGTGGTGGTGGTGGCGGTGGTGGTGGTGGGCCCTCACAGCTTGAGTTGCAGTGTCCACAGAGAGAGCATGGGGCTCTGTGGCTCTCTCCTCTTTTCCTTCCCCATGGTGTAGGGGTCTCTCCAGGTACTTTATGATCTTAGTGAGTGGATCTCCCATCCCCCTCTTAACTTTGTAGCTCACCTGTTTCACTACCAGCTAAAATAATATGACTCAATTCTGCTAGTTACCAGAAGTCAATGACAAGAAATTAACTCACAGCTTATCACTGCCTGGGTAATAAAATGATATCACCAGTATTCTGCTTATGGTACTGTAAGAAATATAACAATATAGGCATAAGAATAAACTATTGTGTTACAAATTAATTAGAGCATATACATTAATGAAGATCAAACATATGGTATTGAGGTTTTTTTAATTTCAGGATATTATAGGGGTACAAATATTTTGGTTACATGTAATGCATTTGCCTCGCCCAAGCCAGGGCTACAAGTGTGCCCTTCCCCCTTACAATGCACTCTGCCTCCACTAGTCATGAATTTACCCCCCAAAGCCCCCACAAACTTGACAGGCACCAAATTTTTGTAAGCAATTTCTTGGATGAGGACATTTTACAGATGGGCATCACTGTATATATAGGTGCAACTATGGTGGACACATATATCTCAGAGCATTAATTCCTTAAAAGTGTCTGATTATCAAAGGGTGCATGTTCACTTATTGCTCCTAGGTATTCTGCTTTGCTCCTGTGTGGAGAACTTGCTTGTTGAGCAGAGTTTCAGGACTCTACAGAACCACAGGCCAGTTGGACATGGCCACACCCCTGAAGCAATGTGTGTGTGTGTGTGTGTGTGTGTGTGTGTGTGTGTGTGTGTCTGAGGGTGGAGGAAAGGATATATTGATATATACATACAACATAAACCTCCTTGTATAGGATGGAAAATCAGAATGAAGAGCATTTCAGTTATCTTTTGTCTTGTAGCAAATTTCCGCAAAACTCTGTGGCTTATAACAATGAAAATTTATTAATTTTTTATCACATGTATTTTCTGTTGACCCAGAATTTGAGAGTGGCTTAGTTGGGTGATTCTAGTTGGGAGTGTTCTTGAGGCTACAGATGTCAGCTGGGGCTGCAGTCTCCTGAAGGCTTGACTGGGGAAGAAAAGTCTGCTACCACCAAGCTGGCTAAATTATGTGATGGGCAGTTGATGTTGGCTCTCAGGAGAAGGCCTCGGTTTCTCACAATATGGGCCATTCCACTGAGGTACTTGAGTGCTCTCTTCACATTGCAGCTGGCTTCTCCTAGAATGAGTGATACAAAAAAAATAAGGCAGAAGCAACAATGAATTTTGTGAACTAATCTTCGTAATCACACACTATCTTTCCCGCAATATCATATTGGATATGTAGGTTATCCCTGATCAATGTAGGAGAGAACCATATGAGTATGTGCATAACAGAAGGTGAATATTGTTGGAGGAAGCCCCCAGTCATCTTAGAGGCTTAGAAGCCTTAGAGATTGCCTCCCACAGGTGGTAAGGAAAAGTAATAACATGTATAATTTGAAAGAACTACTGTATCTTGATTTTACTTCAGGGCATTGAAAATATCAATCACTGAAAATATAATTTCTGACTGATTTCTGCTATGTACAGTATCACAGCATTTTTTGATATTACTGTTTGTGCATATAAATAACTTTTGTCCACATCAATGACTTTGCAACCATGTCATCCAGATAGAATTGTCATTTTATAGTTAGGAAGCTCTATTACACATCAAGACGATGCCAGAGTTAGAGGAATGAGAAATCCAGGGTTCCTGACTTTTAACCTTTGGTATTGCTTTCTACCAGTCCATGAGTGCTCTGAAGAGATTCCCTAAATTTGAATTGCTGAAATAGGTCATTGTACTATGCATTCATCTCTAGCCATTGTTCTGTGAAATTGAAATTCAGGGAGATATCAATTTGTTGTATCCATTCCACTGGTAGTTGTACATGCTTATAGTTTTTAAGGCCTTTGTGACATATTTCGATGATGTAACAATGAGGTTTGTAAGCAAAAACTGTATGTAGTTTACCTCCATACACATTTAACTTTATATCAAGAGATGGTAAAAGGAAATGCTTCCTTTGATAACAAGCCTGCTGAATTTTAGCTATGAAGCTGAACGTTCTACATGAAAACCAAGAATGGAAGAGTGAAGTATTACCAGCACTATTAAGGTGGATTATGGGAGAGGAAGGGATGGGTGATAATTTTTTAATTATGGCTCAGGGTGTTGTTCTTAGATCCCTTTCAATGGAAACAGCCTCCATTCTCCTCACTGGCTGGGCTACTAAAGTAACTGCCAAGAGCAACTTAAGATGTTTTGAAGAAGAGATGTTAAGGTCATTTCAACTGCCAACTGTGTTTGTTTGAGGCCAAGACATACTCATAAGAATGCATTGTTTCTGGTGAATGGCTAATTTGATTGAAGGGAATACAAGGATGCACCTGGTGTCTCTCTGCATCATGGGATTACAATTCCTGGATATATTTTACTACTGGGTTCCAGGAAACCAACTCTCTAGTATTGTCAGCTGCAAAGCTGAGATATTTTGTTTTTAACTAGGCTAAGTGTTTGATTCATGACACGTGAACCAAGGCTTCAGCAAGGTCATTCAACTCAGAGAAACCAACACCCAACATGAATAGCTCTGTTGCTTCCCTGCTGCTTGACACTCATGGTGCTTTATTAGACCCAATGACTATTATTAGAATAAAAATACTATTCTACTTATAGACCTCAATTCCTGGCCTTGTACAGAAACTGAGAAAATTGAAAAATAATTTTCATATAGGCTCATTGTGGAAGTAATGGACCTCCTCATTGACAGCTGTAGAATTTATTTCCTGGGCCTGGTATGCAGAGGGCGGAAGGTGGGGATTGTGAAGGTTATGCTGTATTTTTGGTCCAGTCATATGCAAACTGGATTGAGAAATTAATGCTCTGCTCAGATTCTTAGAATGGTGAATTGAGAAGAAGTTTAATGAAAGGAGTATTTACAAATATGTGATTAGAGTTTAAAGAAAATGATAGATCGGGTTCAATGCCCCAGTGGGTGTAATGGTGGAGAGCTATTGTTATCTAAGTCCTTAGGGGCAGAGGGAGGGAGAGCCACCTGAATCCAGAGTGGAGTGTGTCATTTGACAGGAGCTGCAGATTTCAGAGGGCTACAGCCAACCAGTAGTGACCTGACTGGGAGAAACCAGGAAAATAAATTCTCTAACTTCATTCTGCCCTTCACCTCTCATTTCCAGGTAGTGGCAAACCCACGTGGAAGCCCATTGATGCTATACATACAGGCTCTAGGGCACAGAGCAAGGTAGAAAAGTGTGAGATGTGGATCCAGAGGGGCAATAGGAGGACACCCTCAGCACAAAAAGCATACTTGAAATTGGCAGGATTTACATGAAAATATATTCTCTTTTTCCTTATTTCATGGAAACTAAAACATAAAACATTATGTGGTAATCTGTAGAGCTGGGATTGCCTGGGTTTGAATCCTAGCTCTAACATTGACCTTGGCAGTGACTTTCTCTCTCAGGCCACAACTGTGAAAGGAGATAACCATGGGGCTAAGCTCATGGGGTTGTTGTAAAGAATAAATGAACTAATGTGTGTAAAATACTTGAACCAATGCCTAGCATATAACAAATTTTATATATCTTTACTGCTATTATTTACTTAAGTCCCATATAGTATTTTATAGTCATTTGCTCCTTTTTAAGATAAATAAGGTACATTGAGTTAAGTTGAATTTCTGTTTTTAGTGATTATTTTTCAGTATTCCTTTGGTGTTTGGCTATAACTGGACATTACATATCCAGGTCGTAGTAACTGAATTGAAATCCTTGGGGCCCTCACTCCCAACAAAAGAGGGCTGGGAACATTTTCCTGAATATCCTCATAACAACCAGGAAGTCTGGTCAATTTCTCGTCTGTAGAAGATGACTGACTGGGTGACCCTGTGTGAATTCAATTTGTGATGGGCAAGTTTAGTCAACTGCTCCTGCTCCCTCTGCTAAGTGAATCCCTTTAGGAACAGCATTTTTTTTTATTTCAGCATATTATGGGGTACATATGTTTAGGTTATGTATGTTGCCCTTGCCTCCCCCTCCCCCCCAAGTCCGAGTTTCAAATATGTCCATCCTTCGGGTGGTGCGCATTGCACTCTTTGTGTATGTATATACCCCTCCCCTCCCCCTCCTCCCCCTGTCCCCTCCCCCTTGCCCAATAGATGTTATTCTTATGTGTACACTTATGTGTTGATCAGTTAATACCAATTTGATGGTGAGTACATGTGGTGCTTGTCTTTCCATTCTTGGGATACCCCACTTAGTAGAATGCATTCCAGCTCTATCCAGGAGTATACAAGAGGTGCTATATCACCATTGTT
>CAUYSK010029450.1:0-76476 GCA_963575035.1 Avahi laniger | reverse complement strand
AAGTTATATTCTTTCTCCTATCTAAGCATTTCTGTGGCTTAAATCCTCTGCAGCTTCCGAAGTAGTCCCTGAAATAGTAGTCACAAATAGTAGTCACAAATCTTCATGGCACTCAGTCATCCTTTGTTGTTAAAACATCAGACAGGAGGTGTTGAGAAGTGCTTCCCTGGGGCCTGAGTGGTGTCAATTGTGAGAATGAATGTTTAGAGCTATGGGTTACTCTGCCAGCCCTGAGCATCAAATCCCAAGTAACAGAGGTTCCCATGTGCTCTTTAAGTAAACTAATGAACATCATGTGTTTATGATACTTGAGGCTCTCCAAAGTGTAGGACCTACAGAGACAGCCCTCTTGTGTGGTTCTGAATCCATGTTGGGATTGGGAGGGTATATGGACCTGTAAGAGAGAAACCAGGTGAGCTGTTGTTGCTTGTAGTCACCCAGATGAGAGATGTGAGGTCCTGACCTAGGCTCGTGAGGAAGAGGATGGAGAAAGAGGTCTTCACTGCTATTTCCTTAAAGTATTAGTTGTGGGTAAATGGCAGTTTGGTCTGAATTCATGCCTCTGTGGAACCACAAGCAATCCATTCAATACCTCTTGTACTTGACTTTGAGACCTCTTTAGTTAGGATCCAGGCTGATTATTTGCCCTGAGTTCTGCTGATAATTTAGTCCATGTTTGGAGAGTAAAAAAATAACTCTTTGTCCTTATAAATATCCTCTTTCGGCCGTGCTATTTCTTTAAAGCAAGATTCAGTATTTCAATGACTCAGCTCCAGACTTCGTGAGCAAGAACTGATATTTTGCGGGACATTTTTGTGACAAAGAAGGAAGAGGTTTACATCCTAAGCAACATGATGAACTTCACATAAAATTTCCTTTAAGTCTTTCTATTCTATTCTTTCCCTCCTAATTCTTTCCTAATGGCCATCTTACCTCTTCTTCATTCACATCAGGCTTTCCTCTGCACTTCCTCCCACAAGCTGGCCCAAGCCCCACCCCCTCCTCATCCCTGAGCCTCCCATGGCGCTTTCCTATGTAGGGCAATTTGTATGCCTTGGGCTCCAGTCTGCATCCTCACAGTCCTCTCCCTGCTCAGCACACAGAGGAATTTCCCCGAGATTCCTTCCATGTCTTTAGAAGATAGGAGCTACAGCAAAGGAAAAGAAGGTTTTCAGCCAGATTTTTGCAGGATATTTGGAATATTGTTGAGTAGATTTTAATTCCACTGTCTTTTGCCTGCTGCAAACTGCAAACAATGAAGCTAGAGCAGAGGATTTAGGCAACCTGGTTTCTAGATTTAGTAGTGACCTCTCATCCAGAGGAGAATGAAGTTAAACGAATGGCATGCATGTTCCCAGCCCACTTTCTTGAACTCCTGTTTCTCCTCATGCCCATGTGTGTGCTGGAGGTTGTATTAATAGTTCCTAGGGGCACCTGAGAGGTGACGCTTAGACCACCTTAAGAGCTCAGACCACATGCATAATGAAAAACAATAGCTGAACAACTTTCTCCAAGAGCTTCAACTCTTTTGTTTTTGAGTTAATTCTCCCCTAATCTGTAGTCCTATATTCATGGAGAAGAATTTTGTGAGGCAGAAGTGAAGAAAGAAGGTACATGAGTGAAATGTTGACATCTCTCCAGCCACAGTGTAATGAAAGCTGCACACAGAGCTAGGCCACTAAGGAAAAGAGTTCAATTTCTTCCTGGCAGCTGAGATAGCAGATGGTTTGAAACATAATTCAATATCAATGTCTATTGCATCAGGTATTCTTATCTCAAATGATCTCACATTAAGATTTAGAAATAAACACATGCACTTTAAGATAGCATTGATCCACGGAAAATCTTTGCTGAAAGAATAAATCCACCCTATACCAGCCAAATGAATTACTACTCTCTGTTCTCCGAACAATTTTCCACTGGGCATTTTTCATGCTGTTCCTTCTATCTAGAATGTTCTCCACAAACTCTACTCTTTGTTAAAAATCATTTCAACTCTTCAAATATCCTCTCAGTGCTTCCTTCTCATTCCTGTTGAAATTGTTTTTGCATTCCTCCACTCAGCCAGAGGTAAGAAGATGAGAGCAAGTTTCTTTCTTAGTGTCCTTTGGTGAATTCCCTCCCCAGATTCTGACATGTTGGCATTCCACTCTCAAGTTACCTTCTATAGAAACATCTGTGCAAGATGTGCACAGTATCTGCCACTAAAGAATATTAAAGATCTATAACAAATAAATTACAAGACAGGAGTCCCCAGAGGAGAAACAATTGCTAAATACTATTTGTTGAATGAATAAATGAATAACCACACTCTGCCTTCACAGTTCGGAGTGGTCATTGTCCCCCTTGCAGAGGACAGATACATTCTGTAGTCATCCAGGGTGCTAAATGACCAGGCTATGGCTCTGTAATCAGTCCTTGTGTAGTCACAGCTTCACAGTATAAATCTAGGTCCGGATAGTGAAGAAAAGTGAAAGAATAACAATAAATTTTAATTTAATGAGTTGGAAATATCTAATGAGGTGTCAGAGGGGTTAACACAATGGATGGTTTTATTTAGTGTTTCTCTCAATGTTCTGAGAATAGTAATTACAAACTACTCGAGTGTGTCCAAATTAATTTATCACTATAAATTTAAAGATCAACAGGAGCAAAAACATGATACCAAGTGAATTGACAAGTGGATTTCAAATCACACAATGAAACTACATTTGTACAAGCTAATGGCTTGTATTTTTGAAGTGCAAATATAGACTAAAAGAGGAATTAAGTAGTGCTAAGGATCTTGGAGATGAACTCATCCACATCCCTTATACTACAAACGATATATTCAAGAACAAGAATAATAGGCAAGGGTTTTGTAAAAGCCATGCAGTTGTTAGTATGAGAACTAGAGTGAATCCCATCATACTGAGTAAACTAAAAGGACATAATTGCCTCAAAATTGGTTCCCTGTGGGCACAAAACCAGTCTCACTAACAAGCCCAAGTGATGATAGTGACTCAACCAACTGACACAGAACAGAGGTTTGAAATGAAAATCTTCCAGTGTACTTAGTTGCATGGTCCTGGATTTATCCTTAGCTCACCTGAACCATATTAATTAGAATTCAGTGGAGTATGGAATCTAGAGCAAGACTAACCCTCATGGTGAAAGCTTTCCTTATTATCCATAGGAAACTCAGAAGGTTTCCATATATAAATATTTACCATATTAAAAATATTGACCTTCTCCTCCCTGGTCACTCTGCAAACTTTGTCCTGCTCTGATTTCATGTGGAGATCTACTATGAAGAAAGACAAATAAGCATCCTATTGCCTATGGCCACTGATAAATACAAGCTCCAGGAGGGTATGAACTTTTTTTTTGTCTTCTTCACCACTGTATCCTTAATGCTCAACAGCGCTTGGGATGTATTAGGCACTCAAGGAATGTTCTTGAATAAATTCATGAATGAAAGTTGAAATCTGTCCCTTAGATTTAGAGACTTAAATCATACTCTCTTGGATGTATTTCCAACAGCTCTTTGGGATCCTTCTCTGGAACTAGAAGACTGGGATTCTTGGGGAAATGTGATAGTGTGCTAGCCAGGAGGACATCCTTCATGTCCTAGCTCAGCCACTCAGTCAGGTTACTCAGTTAACAAGCCACTGATCTCTCCGAAACATTTAATATCCCCATGTATAGCTAGAGAAACAGTGGTTCATGGAGTTGTTCCACATGCCCCGGAAATGATCAACTGAGTGGCCAGGAGAAAACACACTCTTCTGTGTCTCCAGGTATTGATAGAGTCAGGCTCATGCCTAGGTTTCCTGGCTCCTGGTGCAGTTCTCTTTCTTCTAGAAGATAGTATGTGGCAGTGAAAAATGTGAATTATGAACATAAACCCAAAGGATAGAAGAAAAAGGGGGTTGGACAATACTCAATGTAAATCTGTTCATTGTATTGGGAAAATCAACAGAATACAAAGGAACTAGCTTAGGAGTCTTGCCCTTGCTGTTCCCTGTGTTGGGAATGGTCTGACTCTAGATGTTTATGGACCTCATTCACTTGCTTCTTGCTGGCCTCTGCTCAGACGTCACCTCCTCAGAGAGGCCCTCTCTCAACACCATATATAAAATATTTACCTTCTCCTCCCTGGACACTCAGCAAACTTTGTCCTCCTCTAATTTCATATGGAGACCTGTTATGAAGCAAGACAAACAAGCATCCTATTGCCTATGGCCACTGATAAATACAAGCTCCAGGAGGGTATGGACTTTTTTTTTGTCTTCTTCACCACTGTGTCCTTAATGCTCAACAGTGCTTGGGATGTATTAGGCATCAAGGAATGTTCTTGAATAAATTCATGAATGAAAATTGAAATCTATTTCTTAGATTTAGAGACATAAATCATGCTCTCTTGGATGTATTTCCCACAGCTCTTCATATTCTCACTCTTGTCTCTTTGTTTATAATATTATTTCTCTCCTAGTTTTCCTTGTAATGCTTTGGCCACTGTTTCTCAGCCTCCTTTGCTGGATCTATGTCCTTACCTACCTCTAAATGTGAGAGCTTAATAACTAAGGTAAGTGATTTATATACTTTCCCTTTTTGGATGATATTATCCAAACTCATAGGATTTTATAAGGGATTATCCTTACTTTAGCTGCAAGGAAACTGGTCAAGTTGTTTGAACTGTCTAAGACTCAAAGTCACAGAACTAAGCGGCAGCCTAGGCTCCAATCATGACGGTATTCATAGCACTTTCTTGGGTTTATATAAACATCCAACAAGTCAAAGCACATCAAGTGATGAGCACAGTTCTGGGAAACACGAGTGACTTGATAAATATCAGTTCTGTTATCACTGTGGGGCAGGGGTTGGGGGTGCATCTGACCCGGTCCTGGCAGGAACCAGATGGCACATTTGAAAGTGTGATCAGGGGCCCTTCAACAAACTTATGTGTAGGAACACCACTTCTCTGAGCCCGTTACAAGGCCCTGGAAAGTGTATTTAGCAATACGTTCACATGGTCATTTGTTTTTGCAAATTTTCAAAGGAGATATTTTAACCACAATTGGGTAAGATGTCTGTCCCTTTCCCCTCTGATTTTCCCTTAATCACATTCCTCCTCCTGTTGGGTCATGTCGGAGTACGTTGAGTCTGGCTAAGCAGAAGTTGAGTTTAGGATATGTTTAATTTATGAATTACGTGCATATATCTCACCAAATCCAGCTACTTCCAGGTATAGTTACTGCAGGCATTGCCATGCAGGGATGGCCTCTGGGAGTCTTCCTGTTATCTTTTGTGGCAACTCATTCAAGTGTCGTGACACAAAGGTGCAGGCCCACAGGCTATATTGCCATAGGTATGTTTCCTATGGAGCCTAGCTACCAGAAGTATGTGGATAGTGAAGGAGAAAGAAGAAATATGAAATGTATAAAGCCACAAGAGAGCCTGTAGAAAATTCTTCCAGTCAACAGATGTGCAAAATTGTAAGCACAGGGTTCGGTTTGCATTGACTCCCCTAGTCAAAACTGAAATAGTCTCCTATCAGAAATAAATTATATTTCACATTCTCCATAAGAAGTTTGTCATGTTAATAATTCATTGATTACAGTGTTTAATCAGCTAAAAACAAGCAAATTAGAAAGTTGATAAAACTTTTCCTGTGATAATGAAGAGAAGGCAGATAAAAATGTACAGAAGAGATTGAGGTGTGCACAGATTTTGTGCACAAAAAGTTATTCGTAAGCTTTTTAATTTTGAAAGTTGAGATTTCTTGTTTAAAATAGATATTTAATTTTATACTTGTAATTTTTTTTTTTTGAGGAGGGTCTAAAATTTATCTAAACTTCTACACCAAAAAACTAGTTCTGCCTGTGGCTGGGGTCTTAGGTAGAGGAACTTGGAAGAATAAAGAGGTCAGGGTCTATCTTCCTCCAGCTTCCTCACTGCCAACTTCTGATCTCCAAACCCGAATGGAAGCTAGAGGGTCAGGGAACCCAGGTATTTCAGTCCATGGAGCTCAGCCTCTCTGGGCACAAAGCAGGGTGGCAAGTGAACAAGCTGTACCTATCCAGCACGGTGGGGGCTCTCATGTTGCCATGATGGGTATTTCACTAGAATATCACTGAGTGACACTCCACAGGTGCCCACCCCCATTCACTCCTCCCCACTGAAATGGAATGACTTGTGCAATTAGTGAGTTTGGGAGAAGGAATGGAACCCGGAGGCATCAGCACCTGCTGGACTTTCTTCAACTGGTGCCTGCCTGCCTGTGGAGAGGGTGCATCCTGTGTGCTCTCACACCAGGCCACCTGAAGTCACTCAGCCGTGCCAGTCAATGGAAGTGTGTACCAAGCTGGGGCCAACACAGAAGGAAGCTCATTTGAGGACATGGTTTAGATGTGCTGTAATAAGGCCCCTTCCAGCTCTACTTGATGGTAATAATGATAGGGATAATAAATAGAATTATTATTATGATCTAGTCTAACCCCTATTTTTTATAGAATTTATTTTGCTTTTAAAATAAATTCTCCATTAAAATATTTATTATGGCTAAACTGTTTATTTTTAGCTTTCTTACAAATCTTAGTTCTTACTGTATTTGAACACATGCATAACTTCCAATTTTAGAAAACATTTGTGTGAATTACTGGCAAATTTAAGTGACAATAATGATCTTCCCTCATTTTATTTGAGAAACCTCTGAGTTCTAAATCGTAATTCTTTTTATGGCTTTCCTAGTGGAATTTCTACCACAATAAATGCAGACCAGAAACAACGCCCTTTTCCCTCTAAACATAATACATAATCCTTTAAAACACAGGGGTTTATACAATATTGAGGCTGAAAGAAAGAAAGTGACTCATTTGGTTATATTAATTTTTAATTTTTTATTGATATATAATATTTGTACATGTTCATGGGGTACATGTGACATTTTGTTACATGCATAGACTGTGTAATGATCAAGTCAGGGTATTTAAGATATTCATCACCTTGAGTATTTATCATTTCCATGTGTTGGGAACATTTCAAGTCCTGTGTTCTACCAATTTTGAAACATACAATACATTGTTGTTAATCGTTGTCACCCTACTCTGCTATCGAACATTAGAACTTATTCCTTCTGTTTAACTGTATGTTTGTGCCCATTAACCAACCTCTCTTCATCATCCCCCCACCCACACAGACAGCTTTCCCAGCCTCTGGTATCCACCATTGTACTCTCTACCTCCAGGAGATTAATTTTTTAGCTTCCACGTATATGAGTAAGAAAATGTGACATTGATCTTTCTACGCCTAGCTTATTTCACTTAACATAATGACTTCCAGTTCAATCTATGTTGCTGCAGATGACAGGATTTCATTCTTATTTATGGCCAAATAGTATTCCATTGTATATACAATTTCTCTATCCATTCATCCACTGATGGACACTTAGGTTGATTCCATATCTTTGCTATTATCAGTAGTGCTGCAATAAACATGGGGGTGCAGGTATCTTTTTGATATACTAATTTCCTTTCTATAGTAGTGGGACTGTTAGATCATATGGTAGTTCTATTTTTAGTTTTTTGAGAAATCTCCAGACTGTTTTCCATAATGGCTCTATTAATTTACATTCCCACCAACAGTGTACGAAAGAGTTCTCTTTTCTCCGCATCTTCGACAGCATCTGTTATTATTATTATTGTTATTATTATTTTTGGATAATAGCCACTCTAACTGGGGTAAGATGAGAGGCTGAATTAGGAGTTTTCCAAAGGGTTGGATTGCTTCTGTTCCTCAAAACATTTGCAGGCAAATGAAAAACAACAATTGCAATAACAACGATAGGTAAAATCGGAGCTGTTCTGGCTGGAGTGTGGGGTGTGGGATGGGGACTCCAGTGCCACCTGTTTACCCCTGAAGCACCTTTCCAGACTCTCTAGTGGGAGTCCCTTGAAAACCAAGGGATCAGCTTAGAGCTCTCCAGGGCCCCACCCACACAATGGCTGGTTTTAGGAGTTCATTATAAATTATTATTCAAAATCCCTGGGTAATACACATCTATAGTTCAAATTACCTTATTAAGAGCTTCGAGGACCCAAACTCTCAAGGGGGACATTGGAGGGGAGGGCTGTCGAGGGGTGAGCTACAGATGTCTTGGGATCAGGCTAGCCTGAGCTGCTGAGATGATAAAAAGCAGGCTATTCCACAACCTGATGTGCTGTTTGCCCTTTATTAATAGTTTCTGCAGCAAGATTGAGGAATTCATGGTTGCGTGTATTGTGCTCAAAGAGTAAACTGCAAAATTAAGGATACAATTGTTTTTTATGTCAGTTAGTAGAAATAAGTGAGAATGTCTGAATAGCTAAGCTCTAAGCTACTTTCCCCAACAGCTGCTGCTTATTCTGTTTTTACAAAAGAGAACTTTAGGATTTCTGAATGTGGCCCTTAGGACAGTGGCATTGGCACCATCAGATATACTGACTCAGCATCTGCATTTTAAACGAGATCCTTCGTGGTTTGTATGCACAGTAAGTGGGTGCTTCTCAAAGTACATTTAGTGTATAAATCACAAGCTTACTATGCACGAGGCCCTGAGAAGTCTTAGCCCTCAGTCCCAGCAATACAGTAAACTGGCAATACAGAGACAGCCACAGCAAACAGGTGTCTGTGGAGCGGAGCAAGCTCTTAACAGAGCTGGACAATAACAGCATCTTGTTCACTTGTTTCCCGCCCTGGTTTCAGGGCCCATTGTGTCTGGTGCAAGGACACCGTTCTTCAGTTCTCCATCCCTTGTCTTTTTCCTGCTTTGTCCCTCCCTCCCCTACACCTCTGGTTCACATTACCATTAATTATTGTCTATGGCCTTACTTTCTCTAATAACATGAAATGTCATCTTACCCACTGGACCACAAGCACTTTATTTTTCCTCTCATTTTCTAAGAGCACTAGCAATGCCATGGCAACATCTAATCCCTAACCTCCAGGTGGGGTGGTTGAGGTAATCAGAGCAGGTGTTCTTGAGAAAGAAAACAAAAGGTTTGCTAGACAAAGGGAGAAATAAAAGAACAGGGTCCTTGGCCAGTGCATGGAAAACTCTCATCTGCATACGAGTCATCCCAGGATCTGCGGATTCTGCTAAGGAGGTCAGGATGGGGCCAGAGATTCTGTAGTTCTTACAAGATATCAGGTAATGCTCATGCTATCAGACCAAGGACTACCCTTTGAGTAGCAAATTCTAGGCAACACAAGGACAAGGATCTTGCTATTATATTCACTGTTACATCAAGATGGCATGTGCCTGCTCCAGAAAAGATGTTAATCGATTAGTAAATAAATATTTATTGAATTAAACACTGAGATATCATGATTATTGTGAATTCTCATAATAATCCTGAAAGATATAAAATGTTAGTTTTGGCCGTAAAATTGGGCTAATATTGCAGGCATTGAAGCAGAGAGAGGCTGAGTTACTTGCTCAAAGTCACAGAATTAATGTGGCAAGTTGTTTTTACCAAATATTCTACATGCTCGCCTATATTTCCTCATCTTCCTTGCAGTTAGTTGAAACTGTTGAACTAATTCCTAATTCCGGCCAATGAACTGTCAGGAACATGGCATGTGTCACCTCCTGGTGGAGGCATTCAAGAGCTAGTGTCCCTCCTTTGCTGTTTTGTATTCTGCCATCTGAAACATGTGGCTCCGAAGGGGAGGTTAGCAAGAGTTCTGTTTAAACTGCAGTGGTCTTCATACATGGATGCATAAATCTTTGCTGCATCTAAATCACTGAAAATTTCAGTTTTGTTGTCAGATTATTCTGATTAGTATGGGCTCAGTGTTGACACTGACAGCTCTTTGTATACTGAACGTTTTATCTGGGACCCCACGATCCCACTCCAGGTATAGTCTAGCTCAGGCATGATGCCTCAGCACTACCAACAGGCTGAGCCCTGATAATGCCAGGCACGATGGCTGTGAAAATCGAATGGCCAGTGCTTTGAGAACCATCTGAAGTCTTGAAAGCTCTAACAATAATAGCAGCAGCAGTGACTGTTCTCTACAAGTTGGTCAAGGTTCATTCTATGACAAGTGCCATTTGATTTCTAGCTCTGTCCTTTGTATAAAGGTCTGTTTTCAAGTATGGTCAGGATGAGGAAACTATGCTTTTAGAGGTTTATGAGCTGCATTCATGAATTGAATAAAACATTTTTTAGACTATTATTAAAGCACACCTACTCAAACACTTAACTTCTATTGACTCATTTAATGGATGGGAGATGTAGTTTATGCACACAATGGCTGCTATGGTCTGAATGTTTGTGTCCTCTCTTTCGCTCTCTCTCTCTCTCTCTCTCTCTATATATATATATATATATATAAATCTAATCCCCAATGGGATGATATTAAGAGATAGGACCTCTGGGAGGTAAGTCAAGAGGGCAGAGCCCTCCCGAAAAGGATTAGTGTCCATATATAAGAGGCTACAGAGAGGCCCCTTATGCCTTCTGTCATGTGAAGATTCAGTAAGAAGGTGCCTTCTATGAACCAGGAAGCTGGCCCTTATCAGACAATGAATCTGCTGGCACCTTGATCTTGCACTTCCCAGCCTCCAGCCTATGAGAAATAAATTTCTGTTACGTATGACTTACCCAGTCTGTGGTGTTCTGTTATAGCAGCTGGAGCAGGATAAGGCAATTGTATATGGATTTGTGTGCCCCACCAAATAATAAAAGGTGCATTGTCTAACTTGCATTTATACATGAAAAACATGACTGTTGTTTGTATTTTTCTAGGCATATTAAACAGAATAGAGTAGCAAAATTGACTTAAGAATAGAAAATCTGAAAAAAATGTATCAGAATAGAAATCAAATCAGCATTTGAGACTTTCCCACTCTCCCCACCTTCCTGAACCCAGTCCTGTCTCTCCTTCTCTGCTAAAGACATGCCCCCAAGGTGTTGCTATTGGTGAGATGCATACCACTTCAAGGACCAACTGATCTCTAGTCTCTGAAACATCTGCACCAAATAGAGAAAGAGAGAAAGCAATTCAACTCACTCTGTGAGAAAGTATAATCTTGAAAATAAAACAGTATAAGGACAGTTTTAAAAGAGGCAATTACAGACCAATATCATGCACATAAAATTTTCTAATGTTAGATGTGCAAACTCAGCAGTACTATATATGCATGCAAATAGATCATGCAAAGTAGGGTTTATCCCAGGAATATAAAGAGAATTCAACATGAGAAGGAATCTATTCAAATAATACACTACATTAGGATCTAAAAAGAAAAAAAGTCACTTAAAAAGTTATATAAACCTAATAGATGCAGTTATGAAAAAATTTAAGACTAGCTGCAGTGGCTCATGCCCGTAATGTCAGCACTTTGGGAGGCTGAGGTGGGAGGATCGCTTGAGGCCAGGAGTTCAAGACCAGCCTAGGCAACATAGTGAGACAAAAAATTTTTAAAAATGTGGCTGCAATTGGCTCACACTGTATTTCTATTGGATGGCGTTGCCCTAGACTAAATGTAAAATCCTTAGCATGGCATCTCATCCCAACTATGTCTTATGGATGTCAGAACCTTAAGAAAGCAACTCATTCCAAGTGTAGCTGTGGCAGCAAAGGACTCTACATATTGCCAAACAAAGGGCTTTACAGGTACAAGGGGTAATATGGTGCTCCTGTCAAAACACTGTCCTGGACATCATTCATCCTCTTGTAAACCTGGTGAATCAGGTCTTAGTAATCTTCCTGAGCTTTAGTTTTCTTAATATGTTTCCTGTAATATAGTGTGGATCAATGGCTGCAACTTCCTAGCCGCATGGCTTTGAAGTCAATTTCTGCTCATGTTCCTTACTGACCACACTATAGCCACCCCTGGTAGTCCATACCTCACACAGATCCCATCCAGGTTCCTACAGCCTTATTTATTTCTGCTTTCCCACAGAAAGAGAAAGCGACCCAACTCAGTCTATGAGAATGGTATAATCTTGAAAAGAAATTAGTCTATCAAAGGTGACAGACTAATCCTACAGGATTCAAGGATAATGACTCACTTTAACTCAGAAAATAAATTGATCAAACTGCTGAACTTAAGCAACTCACATCTCTTTTCCATAGAGTCTGCCAGTATTTATTTCAAGTTCTATTCTCTTCCTTTCCTTTTCATTTTTAACTTGTTGGGCCCTGGGAATGAAATGAGGAAATTAAGTGTACTCTTTAAATATCTTCATACTCCTTCCTCCCGAATACATGTGAAATCGGGTGCAAAAGATCAACTGTATTTGGAGAGATGAAATCAACAATGCAGCTTCACTCACACTTCCACCCAGGGGCTCATCACTGCTTGGGAACTTTCCACCCGAGCCCCGCTCCTACCTGAGAGCTAGACTTGGAGGTGTCCACGTACATTCTCTGCAGAGGCCACTGCAGTCCAAACTAGCACCTTTTGTTATTTTAAGCCAAAGCAAAACAAAAAAGTAACCTGGTCTCTTACCAGGGTCTGCGTGATTAACTAGCAGTTAATCTAATTCAGAATATACCTTGGTAGAATTCAAAACGCGTTACATAGAATGATGCCTTTACTCAAGGTGATTCACAAATATATCATACAAGATAGGCTGTGTAATGAATAGGCACCTTGCTTAACATTTGAAAGGAAAGGGCAGAGAAAATTTTACAGTTGCTTTATTTAACAAAATTTACACCAACTTCTATATCGATATACAAATGTGTTTCAAAATAAGAGCAGCAGACACACAAACTGTTAACACAGGAATTATAATGCTTAAAACGTGGTACACAAAGTTTTGTTTTCTGCTCATATAGACATTTACGGGTTTAAAAATTACTCCAAAGGCCAAGCAGCATCACACCTTCATTTTCTGGGATGGCTTATATATGTCCTAAAGAAAGAGGGATGGAGCTTTTGAGACTTAATGTATTCAGTTTAGTTCAACAAACAGCACTTGGCCCATTAATAGGGGCTTACAAAATGTTTTGGACTGGGGATAAAAATTTGATTAAAATACAATGTGTCAGAGTATGTTTTGAATCAGTGTTTCTTTTTAAATTTTTTAGTCTATTTGTCCATATCATAAATGTAACAAGTTCACTTCTAATCTCCCCCCAAAAAATCTACTTTAAAAAAGAAGTTCAAAATAATTTTATTAGTAGTACTAACAAAACACAGTGACCGGAGGTCCTTCAAGATCAAGGTAGAAGCACACAAATACTCAACACAGCTCTGCCCCTACCCCCTCCAATTTTGTTAGAAATGTCATTATTTCGTAACATTTACTTACATGTTAAGCTATTTTCTAAAGCTCTTTATTCAGGGAAGACAGCTACTTTTTGCTTTCCCATTTTTATGACTTCCAGGGACAATTTTAATTCCTTAAAAGGTATGACAGTTCTGAAAATCCCAAAAAGCTTTGCTACATATTCTACTCACAAAATTAACCCCTTAAGTATGTAAGTTGTGTTTTAGATAATACATGAAAAATGGCTGATGCGCAAAGTGTAAATATCTCATGTTGACACTTAACACTGACCTGATCCATGGCCAATTCTCAGTCTAGTTTTTCAGGAAAAAGCTACTAAGTGGTGAGGTATAGAAGAAGAAAAAAGTATTAAAAAAAATCAAAAAATTAAAAATGAAACATCATAGCTTTTTCTTCTCTCCTCTTCTCCACGTCTTGGGAGCTTTCTTCTATGCTGGAAGAGTACAAATCTGTAACACGGATAAAATTTCTGAATGCTCCTTTATGTAGTGAAATGGCATCCAAGATCCATTTCCCAAAAAGCACCAAATAAAAATGCACAAAGACTAAATGCTATAATAAAATGATCCACAGGGGTTTTTATTCCTGTTTGTTCACATGAAGTAGACCCCATCACTTACTGTGCTTTCATTTTCTAACAATGAAATCAGATGATTATAAAAATGTGCTTCCAAAATAATTTCTAGAATATAAAAATGTTTTACATTTTTCTGGCCCTATTGTTATAAAACAGGAAGCCAGAAAATTAGCTACTGCAATTTTCATATGGTAAAAAATATTTATGTGTACACATACATATATACACATATATAAAATCCAAGTTTTAAATTTCAATACAAATTAACCAACTTAATGATCATGTATTGAATTATACATAAGAAATGTTGATTATCTGTAATGAGAAATGACTACAAAGGGTTACAATTCCATCTACCAGAGGATAAATCTAAGACCTTCCCATGTGGAAAAAAGTCAGGAAGTTTCCAACTGCCTACTCAGTAAGAGAAATCACTGGTGACTTTTTTTCAGATGTAATAGCCTCCAGTTTCATTCACTGCACGCCGTAAGTCCCCTAAGGCAGGAACAGTTCCTGAAGGGAGGAAAAGAGTTGGACTGCCTTGTGGCTGTGCTGTGCTGTGTTCTGCATGAAGGCTGGTGCCTGGATACTTGGGCAAGTGAGGACTAAAATCCAATCTTGAGCAGCATTTGCCAACTCATTTATCTGCCCCCAAAGCTGTGCCTGTGCAGGGGTGGGCTTTTTTCTAAAGTACACAAAGGTGCTGTGCAGATCAGGACAGTCCTACATCTCTTGGCAGAGAGAGGGAGTGGAAGTATTCTCAGAGCTGCTTCCTAGGAAGGAAGGCCAAGTGGCAGGGCAAGCATGACTGTCGTTAAGAGAAATTAGAAGCAGATCCCTACTATCAATGAAAACCAGGGATCCTGTTCCTGTAACTTTAGCAAAGACAGTGGGAGGTCCATTTTGTTGATGCTGCCAGTTTCTAGTAGTTTCAAGAGGGAAAACCTTAAGGAGCTTCAACACCACAGAAGGGAAGGGATTCAAATGAGCAGGGAAGCTGTCCTACTGCACAAGTGGGCCAGTTCAGAAGAAAATGGCAAAAGGAGCTAGGATCTGCCCTGGGGCGCAGTGTCTGTGACCCACAGTGATCGAGAAGAACAGGCAGCATCCCTCTAGGCTCTGGATGATGAGTCTCAAATGAAAACTACAAGTCACATGAAACTCCTTTCACAACTTTCATTACAAGCCCACCTTGAATTGTCTTCCCCAGTTTATCTATGTTGTAAGATGCCTGTTTCCTCACATTTTAAATTGGTCACTTGATTTATGTTTGTGGGAGAGCTAAGGACAAAGAGAAGACTTACTTTTAGATATTTTTTTACTATAACCATCTTTTTTTCCCCCAAAAGGCACGTTCTCTACCCAATTGTCATAAATCAAGGTATTTTAAAACAGAGTAAAGGTAAATACTTGAAAATGTTATCTTTCTTCTCCTAACACCTGTTGTTGAAGACGTTCAGGCAAGCCCTTGGAAACATTCTTTAAAACGGCCAAGAAAAGCAAAACTCTCTGTGCTATGTGGAACACTTACGAGTATTATAGAGCAAGAGACAGATGAAAAAGAATGGCCATTTTTCTATAACCAAATTTAAGATAGTTAATAAAGTAAAAAATATAATCTCCATTATGTATCAAATATCCAGGAGACAAGTTAAAGCAAAAACAAAGTGGATGTGCACACCAAAACATAGGTTTAATCCTTCAGTAGCATTAATATAAAGAGTATGTGTAAAACATTCTCAATTTGCCCCTCTGGATGGATGACAAGAGATTTCTATCTACTCAGAAAAAGGGGTGCTACACAAAGAGAGGTCTCAGATCCCACTGAAAATCTGTTAAAAGTTTCACTTCCTCTGTTCAGATAAATGCAAATACATCAACTTGTGTGTACAATTTCAGGAACATCAAATACATTCAAGGGTCCAGTCACATATCTCAGGTTCAGACCCCTGGCTCTCAATATTCTTACAGGGGATTTAAAGAATTAGTGATCCTCTCATTTCTACAGTCTATATTTCTCCTATGGAATCTGGAGGGGGCGGGGGGCAGTCCAAACCAGAATAAACTAAAAGAAAAATAGCTTGCTTCAAAGAACAATTTTTAACTTATTTGCCCTTGGAAGAAAGCACATCCCAGTCTCTAGTTGCTTCTATTAAATGCCGCTGACCATGACTCATCCACTCTTCCTGGTCTTCATATAGCCTCCCACAAAACCAGCACTTAAATATACACTGTGATGAATCATCAGGCAAGGAATCCACCACCTGGTAGTTGTTTTTATGAACTTTTTTAAGTTTCATTTTCAACATCATTTGCCTTTTAATTTGGTTGGCTTCCTCCAAATTCTGGTAAGTGAGCCGGACATGGTGCCGTCTGATGCCAAGCTGACACCTAGTCCTCTCTGATAAAACAACTTTGAGGACATTGCCTTTGTATTTATTTATTACCTTCATCACATTGGTCACTTCTGGTGAGTCAACATCAGGATGGTTTAACACAATGACTGGCTGGTTCCGACGGGGGCATTTAATCAATTGGTCTGGTTTAGCTGCTATTAGTCGAAGTTGTCTTGCAACCTGAAAAATTGAAGGATCCTTGAGACAGCGGCTCGAGTCAGCCTGAATCTTGTTTTTCTTCTTGGATAAGTTTACTTGTTTGGTTTTATTTCTACTTATAGAAAGATTTCTGGAAAGTAGTTTCCCTTGCCTACCGAATTCACTGCTTCCTTGCTGTCCATACAGGAGGCTAGTTTTTTTAGGGGTGATGCTACAGATAGCACTCTCTTTTCTTGGTTTAGGCCGAAAAGATGTCTCAAGATTTTGGGACATGTCTACTGGCCTACTTTCGCTTCTCAAAGGCTGTATGTCTGAGACTGTCTGTTTCACAGGGCAGAATGGAAGAGGTTTTATTAACTGTGTTTTATTGCAAGGTATGTTGACAGGTGCTTCACACGTGGCCTCTATGATGTGGGCATCCTCAGAGGAATTGAGAACTCTTAACACAGCTCCTTTGGGGATCAACACTGGAGCAGCAACATGAGGCTTCCTGGTCACTCTGCTTTCAGTTTTTCTATCAATGCCATCTACAAACTGTGGATACACTTGCTGATGAGTGAGGTGTCCATTACTGGTAATACCACCACCATTCTGAGGTTTCTGGAGAGTATCCATGGAATGACCATGGCCAGTGAATGACACATTAATTTCTTGAATACCTTCAGGAGTAGCTTTTGAAGTTACCTTTGATGCCTGTCCTACAGAACGACGATGTGCACTGTTTGCAGCCAAAGATGAAGGCTTGCCACAGGATTCAATTAACTGAGCTATCTTTCTGCGCAAGAGTTCAATTGACTTTATTTTAGATGTTGAACTATTCCATTTAATGCCCTCAGGGACATTTTCAGATCCAGAACTTAGGGAAAATACTGATGAGATGACAGGGCCATCAAAAGTGTCATTAGTTTTTTCAGAATTCTTTAATTCCAAAGGCTTATCCCCAGACTGTTGAGATCTAATTCTGTCCTCTCCAGTCACATTTAGGGGTAAATACTTGCTTTTATGTTGAGAGGACATCTGGCCTATATTTGAAACTGCCTTGTGTTCCTCTGTCTGGTTATCTTCCAGCTTCCCATTAGAGGAAATCATTTTTACAGGAAAACTGATCTTACTTCTAGATTCCAAGTCATTTTCATTTATGGGCAATAAGCCCTTGTCTCCAGAGAAGGAAATGGTTGCAGGTGATGCAGCAAGAGGGAGTAACTGCTGTGAGTCACTGGGTAAACTTCTTCCATCTTCAGCAAAACAAACAGCAGCTTTATATGGAAAAGGGTTTGATGCACTTCCAAGACCACATAAAACACTGTTTTTTAATACAGATGCTGGTGAACGACCTTTTAAGGCAACGGAAGGAAGAGAAGTTCTATGTGGATATAAATTATATTTTTTCTGTAAATCCTCAACTTTTTCAGAATTGAGAAAGGATTCTCCATGTTTGTGAACATTAGAGTTTGACATGAAAAAATCATAAGACCTTACCCATTTCATGTTTTTAAATTGTTTCTGAACTGAAGATTGAAGATTATCAATGCCTACAAGTTTTCCAACATTCCCTTCAATTGTCAGTGACTTTGTTTTTTCTGCAGAAACTATTTTGTCTTGTTCATTTGAAGCTTTCTCTTTAGTCATATGCTCAAAATTATCTCCATCACCCCTGCGGGCTTCACGGCAATTTTCTTCCAGGGGAAACAGTTTCAGAACCACCTGCTGTGTACCATTGACAACCTTCACATCTATCAACTGGGCTAAACAGTTTGCAGGGACAACTAGTTCTGCTGGTGCCACAACTGTTAACGGCATACCTGGTTGAACTGGTTCTTTTGCGGGAGATAACACTTCCACCTCAACATTTTTGTTCTCAAACAGGTTGACTTCATTTTGCCCAGACGGGGCCATTTTATTTGGGATGCACACTACATCTTTTTGGTATTCCTTTGGTTCAGGTAACAACATGATATTGTGCATTTTGTCTTTATTTGCATGCAGAGAGAACCTTGAAAGTTGATCTGACAACTTATTTTGAAATGTAGTCCTTGGATTAGAAACTTTCAAAAGCTCTGTGTTTTGCTTTGAAGTGCTGGCTCTTTTCGGCTCTGGCTTGGCAGTAGTTTTGAGGGGCCGTTTTGCACCAGCCCTCTCGTGGACTCTCTTCCTGTGTTTGACAATATAATCATTTCTAATAGCACCATAGTCACAATACTCACACTGATAAGGGAATACGCCTGTGTGTTTCACCAAATGCCTCTGAAACTCTCCTTTTGTATATGAAATGTAGCTGCAGTGAGAACAAATAAATTTAATCTCTTCATGTTGAAGTGTGTGCTTTTTGTACTGCAGAGGATCCTTCGTGGAAAATCGACATTTATCACAATAATATTTGCCTGGCTTAAAGTTCCTTACCTTAAATTTGTTATTGACAGAACTTGAGACGGTTTCAGTTTTATTTCCAACATGAGTAGCACTGGGACTATTGTTCACAAAATGGAAATTGGGAGGAGCCACACCAAGTTTGCATTTGAAGCAGACATATATGTCTTCCTTCTGGCTTTGCCCTATACCCTTTTTCAAATCTCGAAGAGGGATTTTGTGAACACTTTTGCACTTCACACATGTAGCAATGGTCATCATGGCAGCCTCTGCCTCTGAGCCTTGACACAAAAGAGTTTGCACTTCCTGTGTATCTGGTCGAGTTGCCCCATTAGCATCAGGTTGTTTGGGTGACATGGTCAAGGAATTATGTCCACCATTCACTTGTGTAGTATATAACTGCTGTCCAATATCCTTCATCTTCTTTATGTGCATTTCTAAAAAGAGCCGACTGAAATTCGGATGATTTCACATCATAAAACCCTTAGGAGGCATCCTTCAATAGTTTGTGATTGGTAGAGGAGCAGCTACTTCCTGGGAATACACTTAATTATCTTTTTTAATATACTGTCGCAGTAGATGTAGGATCACAAAATATGATTGCTTTCAATTTTCTGATATTCCCAGCAACACTAAAGGAAAAACAAATCATAAAGCATGATTAATACAAGAATTTAAGGCTTAGTTAAGCTATTAACCTATATTTTAATGGCCTTGAAAATTTTATGTGAACTCCAACATGTGAACTTGGATATCTATGTTACAGTAACACATAACACAACAGAGTTGGCAAAAAAGCCTAAATTAAAAACATTTTCAAATCAGCATCCTAAAAATTATCACTTTAGACCAATCATGAACATACATATACCAGGAACAAGGACATGATAGCAACCATTCAGAATAGCCTTTGATCAAAGTTAAATTTTTAAGTGTCAGTGAGCACATCCTAGCAATTTCAGAGATATAATTTCCCATTAACTTCATAAAAATCTTGTCCAGAACACTGTCAGTTTACTTTTTGAATACATTAGTTATCAAGTTGTAGAGCTAGAGCTTTAGCCCAGGTGTTCACATTTATTTCTATACTATAGCTTATTATCAGCTTGGATACCAATTCTTTCACTCACACACTAGACTTGCTCTCACAAGTGATAAGAAGCCCAAAATACTGATAATATTAGGAAGACAAATAATTATTCCTTCAACATCTTACTGAGCAGCTATCATGTGCCAAGCTTTAGTCTAAGTGCTGCAGGGCAGGGAACAAAAGTACAGATTATATATTTATCAAATTGTGGTAAGATAATTGGAATAAAATACCATAAAAGAAGGCAAGGGGGAGAGAAAATGCCTCTGTGATGAGGCTGCAGGGCTGGGTATGGAGGAGAGGACAGTCAGGAAATGCCTCACTTCAAGTTGCTGTTTGAATGGAGAACTTGGGGACAGCCAGAGAGTGAGAGCTGTGGCTGTCTGGGAAAGGCCCGTTTCAAGCAGAGAAAAGGCAAAGGTCTGGGAAGTAGGTGTATATGAGGAAAGCGAGGCGGCTCCAAGTCTGGAGGAAACAAGCAAAGGAGTGTGGGGAGGTGGAAGCAGATACAGTCAAGGGAAGATCTACAACACTATATCCTCAGGACATGGTAGAAGGGGCAGCCACTTGACCTCCCCTAATTTATAACCCAACAACAGCCTCTAGCTGCTATGAGGACTAGAGTATACAAGGGGCAAAATGACGGCAGCAGGGAGACCACAAATGGCTTGGACTGGGGCAGAAGAGGTGACAAAACATTTTCTAGAGCAAGTAAGTTCTCTAATACACAAACATGCATGTAACATAGTGACTAATTTTTATACAATCTTTAAAGATAATTTTTTAAAGAACATAAAGAACTAGGAGACAATGAAAAACAATTCTAGTATGGGATCTGCTAAAAGCCTTTCTATCATGACATTTAAAAGGCTACTTAAATCTTCTGAGCCTTCATTTTTCCATCTGGCAATTAGAACCAGAGCCACTTACCCAACCTCTTCACGACGATTAGACTAAGGAGATACTTTTGAGAGTCCAAAGTGCTTCTCTGAGTGTAGGAAGCACACAGAGGCACTCAGTCAGTGTTTGTCAGTGATAGACAGCAACACGAAAGAGAACTGGCAGCTGCCTTCTGGCACAGTGTTAAGAGACCAAGAGCCACACAAAGTGAGTGTAAAAGGCTGACTTAGGGAACAGAAAGGCCTCTCCATGGGGTCTGGAGAAACAACAGCCACATATCCTGATCTGGCCTAAAATCTTCCTTTCAAAAGCAGCTTTGGAAAGCACCAAAAGAACACATCACATCTGATGAGAAGCTGCAGTACTGTCTTTTCCTATTTTGCTTTTGTGAAAATAGTTACCTTCTTTCAAAGGCAGGTAACCCAGCCATGCTGGCAGCTAGGGCCACAGTCAGTCTTGCCCTACCATAAGCGTGTATATAATACTTAGACATCAAGCAGATGGAGGCCTGTGGGGTTGCAAGTGGCTGTCTATTCCTTCAATGTTCAAACACATAGCTAGGCAAGGGACAGTGATTTTGGATAGGACACATGAATGCCTTAAACTGGCAAACACATAAGCATGGGCAAAGACAACGGCTTTCACATTCCACTGTACTTCTGGTATAGACAACAGATAGAACTTTCAGAGGAGTCACTAGGAGAAGTTGACACACACTTTACTTTCCAGATTTGTAAAGAGGTTACTGAAGGGAGATAGAAATGACACTCAGAACTTCTGCTGCTGCTCATCAAGTGAACCAAAGCAGAGCACCCATCTGCATCTGCTTATTCATCTACTTTTCAAAAAGGCCAGCTTCGATGATTTCTAAGCCCAGCCTGATATTGCTGATCCTTGAAATCACAGACTTTATCACATAAGAATGCTACTATCATCAACACAGTCACATAGGCATTTTCATCCAAGTAAAACAAAGGCCATAGCCCCAACCAGAGCCTAAGAAAATGACAGTCTCAAAGAACACAGAGGCTTAAGGTAGGTAATAAAGGGGAACTGGTCCAATGGTCCTGAATCTGGAGGAGCCTCAGAATGACAGCTAAAATGGACACTCCTAGGCCTCATCCCAAAGCTAGTGAATCTAAGTCTCAGAAGAGAGGAAAGGAGACTACTGTGGTTTTTAAAAGCACTCTAGGCTATCCTGATGAAAAGCCAGCATTCAAAATCACTGGTTGAAGCTTCTAGCAACATTTAAATCCTTAAAACATTCTTACCAATTGACCATGCCATTGATGGTTCTAAGGTTGCCATAAGCAGAAAATCCCTTCCCTCTATAGGCAGGTAATTCTATTTCCACATAGTTCTCATTATAACTGATTTACCCATAAATGAAACTGAAATCAGCTTCCCTGTAACTTTCTTTCTTCTGGAGCTACAAAAAACAACTTAATTCCTCTTGATAGATCAGTTATTAATCTTCACATCTGTTCTCTCATCCAGTCCTTAGTTTTCAATTCTGTTCAAAGGATTTGCATAGCAGTCAATATGTATGCCATGCTCTGATCTACCAGCCTCATAATCCTACAAGTGTGTGCATGTGTATGTATTTGAGAGAGAGAGAGAGAGAGAGAGAGAGAGAAACTAACTTAACTGCCTGGCACAACTTGCTTCCAGATTGTTTCAACACCTTATATATTAACTCTAAGAAATTCTCAAATAAATCATGGGACAAGATTCCTCTATTTGAAGAATCATCCAAACCAGGATTCTACTGGCACATTTTCATTTTTCATCCTCTTTCCCAGTCTCTAAGAATTCTTCAAAAATCACAGAATGCAGTTTTGTCATTTTCTAAGTCCTTTTAAAAATTGACGGGCATCATTCCTTCTAAAACTGAAGACTTGGAAGTCTAAAATAGACTTGACAGTAAGATCATGTCCTGAAGAAGTGGAGCAAAGTCCCTGGAGAATTAATCAAGCCAGCCAGAGTGCCTGAGGAAGGCAGAGTTCCATTGGAGGAGCCTCTGCAAAACTTTCTCAGCAGTTATTTCAAATTAAGAAGCCACAGGAACAAGTGCCCATATGAAGCATAAGGCTGTGATTAGCAAATACAGTTTATGAGGAAGGCAGACCATGAGTGAATTATGTCACTTGGGTTTGAAAATATCTTCTTGGCTATTCTCAAAATAATGCAACATGACTACATTGTCACTTCCCTCAGTCCAGGTGAAAAAAATGTGAGGTTTCTTCAAAACAAGCAGGTGATGTTCTCTTTGGCCTTTGCAACCTGTGTGGCTACTGACAGGGGGAAGATACCTCATATGTAACAATCCAGGACAAGGGAAATGGATGCAGCGGTGTGGAAGAACCAAGATGATGTTGATGTTGGTATTTACACATGGACACTCACTCCTGAGGGTGCAGCGGGCACATCTGAGTAATGGGCTCCCAAGTCACTGTTCCTTCCATACAACTTTCTCCATATGGTTGACATCCAAGTACAACCACCTATGAAGCCAAGACCTCTTGGCAAGTCACCGCCCAGTGGATGGATGAACAAGGATTATAAGACACTGTACATAAAGGTCTGTGCACAGGTGCAAATGATGCTGTGAGGGCCCCCAATAAATTACTATCAACATCAGGGCCAGTGTTCACCTGCCTTCCAAACTTGCAGTGCTAGTATTACAAAAGCTTCTGCATTTGACCTCCTAGGACTAGAAACATACATTGTTTCAGATAATTTAAGAGGGCTCTCAAAAACACAGAAAATAATATTACTAACTTTATAGCATAATAAATAAGATGTCCATTTAATATTAATTTTTCTGTTTTCCAAAAATTATTTAACAGCATAGAGTTTTTTAATGTAGAATTATCTATAGCATCAGCCACAGACGATTGCCATGCACCAAAGTGAAGAGGCACAGTATGTTGCAGATGTGTTGTCTGGACTGAGTCTTGTTCTTGTCTTTTTTCAAAAGAAAGGCCAGGACCAAGGCCTAACTGCATTCACTGTTGGTGGGTTTTCTTTTTAATTTTGAGCTCGCTGCCCTGATTTCTTAAAGACTTATTATGGGGGCATAAGGAGAAAAAATATTGAGTTTGGAAGAAACCAGGTCAGTCAGATTGAAGGCTATAAAAAACAAGAATGATTGTTGAAGTGCCTATTAAAAAGGAAACATTTGACTTCTAAATACTAGAAATATCCAATGTCAATAGAATTAGAAGAGAAATAAGTGGGAACATAATTTTTAAAGCTAGAGATTTTGGAATCAGATTATAAGGTTGAAAATCCCAGTTATATCACTTTCTAGGTATTTGATCTGGGGGCAAACTGATTCCTCACCTTTAAATTGAGACAGTAACAGTACCTACGCCAGTTATCATGAAGATTCAATGGGATAATGTAAGAGTGCTTTTAGATAAGTTACTGACGTATCTGTTAAAAATATTATTTTCCATTTGTTAATGAAGAAATTATACCAATCACATAGTCAGAGGGGCTAAAATACAGGCTTCATGGCTGTCTGACTCTGGAAACTGCTCTTTCCACAACATACACTAAAGTGCATTTTATAATTTTAATCACATTTGTTTGGCTGTACAGACTAAAGGATAATTCATCTCTGGGGAAAAATCACCTATTTAGCTTTCATGGCAAAAAGGCTAACAGCTGCTCATAATCACCATAGGAAAGACACTCCAACTATTAGAGTAGTCACTGTGATTTAAGTTTATGTATAAGCCAGTTACTGAACTACCTTTTCCTCACCCACTTCTCTCAAAGCTCAGCCAAATTGTGAAATGTCCCTGTAGCAAATGAATGTGTTTCCATGCTGCATGTTAATGTGAAAAAAAAAAAAAGTGGCTGGCCAATCATATCACATGCATGCTACATGGATCATCACATACATTTCTACTCATGAAAGATGTCTAGCAAACCCAGTATTAGTTGACTAACTGCATCCTTTTTTGGATGGAGAAGCAACTTAAGTAGCTTTTTTCAGGAATTCTGAACTAGAAATCCTCCTCTGAATGTGGCTTCTACCATATGCATTGCTGGGACAGGGATATAGCTGCTGTACCCATGAATAGCAAAGGGAATGGTACTGGAAGGTTTGCAGTTAAAACTCTGCTCTTGTCCCTTATCTGCAGGGTCCTTAGACAAGTGATTTCTCTCTGTGCATTGCCAGGCAAGGAAACAGGCTTTGCTATCATGAAACTTAAAGGGTGATTAGGAGAAGCAACCTAAATAATGTACGCAAAGCGCTCAGCCTAATAGCAAGGCTGCTGACAAATTACACCTACCTTCCTTCTGTCTCTTTAGCTATAGCAAAGGCTTGTCTAACTAACTTCCAAGTAACCAAAAATTTAAAACAACTCTACCCCAAAGTGCCCAGTGATACATAGACAAGTAATATTTTATCAGGGAAAAATTTTAACATTAGACATGCAAACTGCCAATATTTCCCTAAAGGATGATATTTAGGAAAAAACTGTTGCCTCAGCAAGAGCTTTTTCAGACCATTACAATGACTTAGAATTTGAACCGAATAAGTAAACAGATCTAAACAGAGAAAAACATTAAGCATTATCCTCTTTATGGCAAACTGCCTTGCACTTAGAAATGAATACAATGCAAATTGATTGCCTTTTTGATGACAAAAAGTACTTATGAATGTTGCTGACAAACACACCACCCTTGGGATCCTGGATTTCCTTCTGAAAACAAGTGTACTGCTTGGGCAACAGAATGAGGCAAGAAGCCTGCAGGAGACAGCCCCTGCCAGATTATTCTGCTTTCGGGATGAGAGCAGCTCAGTGTAACAGAGTGGAAAGACTAATGACTTTGGGATATCAAGAACAAGGTTCAAAATCTAGGTCTAGCCTTGTAATTTTGGACTTGTTAACCTATCTGAGTCTGAATTTCCTCACTTGTAAAATGGGAATAATACTGCCTAATTTAAAAAGCTGATGAGATGATAAATAAGGAAAAGGTATATGCAGATGGCAGGTAACTTTACGCTTGGCAAAGAGTAGAGATGTTCTGTCAACAAATAAGTCAACAGGCTGGGCACGGTGGCTTACGCCTGTAATTCTAGCACTCTGGGAAGCCGAGGTGGGCGGATTGTTTGAGCTCAGGAGTTCAAGACCAGCCTGAGCAAGAGCGAGACCCCGTCTCTACCAAAAATAGAAAGAATTAATTGGACAACTAAAAATATATAGGAAAAATTAGTCGGGCATGGTGGCGCATGCCTGTAGTCCCAGCTACTTGGGAGGCTGAGGCAGGAGGATCGCTTGAGCCCAGGAGTTTGAGGTTGCTGTGAGCTACGCTGACGCCACGGCACTCACTCTAGCCAGGGCAACAAAGTGAGACTCTGTCTCAAAAAAAAAAAAAAAAGAAATAAGTCAACATATTTTTTTTGAGATTTCTTCACATGTAGAGTGTTCAGTAACGTCCACAGAAACAAAAAACTGGTAAGCTTATCAAACGGACGTGATGAGATAAAGGCCTATAGCAATAGGAGTTCATTAGTGGGCAGGAGGGGACTGTGTTCTCCTTTACACCCTGTCTACAGGGAGTTCTTTGGGTACTGATTTGACAACATTGAACACATCAATTGAGTCCACATCAGTAAACAAGGGAAGTTATTTTATAGGCTTTTTAACAGTTTAAGAGAAAAGCTTTCAAAAGAAAGATTATAAACTGTGCTAGAGTCTTAAATGTCTAAAACAGTTTCATATGTGAAAAAATGTGAAAGAGTAAATATGCTCGTTAGTATTAAAATATATACACACACACATATATGGTAAAAATATGATAGCATTACAGTAGTTATTATAAAATTCTATGTCAAAAGCACATCAAGTGGCTTCAGGTCTCTAAGGGTGCTAAAAATGAGGGACACATAATTATTCTATTTTACTCCTTATTTTTGCCTTAAAAAAAACCCAAAATATTGTAAAAGAAATGGATTAAGAATTTAACAAAAAGTATAATAAAAAACAGAAGAAATATTCCTAAGTAAACCAGTGGTTCTTAACCTGGGCTGCTTTATTTAGGGCAACTATTTTGTCACCTGCCCAGGATATTAAAACTTATTTTTAAGTTTAACTGGGACAGTTGGTTACCCACTGCAAATAGGAATTTCTAGGAGTTTTAAAAATGATGATGCCTGGCCTCTATTTCCCAAAGACTCCAATGAAATTGGGGAGGCGGTGGTGGGGTTAAAAGCTTCCCAAGTAATTCTAATAGGCAGCCACGGCTGAGAATCACCTGACATTACAGGTGCATGTGTGAACAGCAGCAAGCATAATATCAACATTCTTGTACAATGCTTTATCTACCTAACCTACTTGTGGGTGCTTGGAGACAGGACAAGGGCACCTTCTCTGTAATGTGTATAATGACAGTTATCTATTCTATAGAGTCTTAGAAACTTCAGTGTTCCTGGCACAGTGCCTGGCAATGAGTGAGTGCAATGAGAACCAACCAGGACTGTCTTACCCCACATTAGCCAGGGGTGGCCGTCTTTAAGGCATGTAATAGGAGATGGAGGGAAGTGAGTGGGTAGTTTCAGTGAAGTGGGAAATGCTCTATCAAGGATCTGATCAGAATGCTCTCTCAGTGCTGGCTGCTTGTCAGTCCTGGAATACCTTGGCCCAAGTTAGGAGGAAGGGGTGCCTGCACAAGCAGGTTCATATGTTACCTCGATACTTCTCAAAGCCAGCCTTCAATTATCTGCTTCTTCCAAGATAGTAGGTCTGGAGAAGTTACATGGGTTTTCTGAGGTCACACAGATGGTGAACAGCAGTAGTCAGGGTCCAATCTAAATTCTTTGTTTTCTGCTACCCTGATGTGCGAGGCTATAGACTGACATGACAGTCAGGATCTATTGCCACTTGATCACTGTTCTTACTTCCTGCCTGGAGCCTTGGAGCTGCAGATATACAACAAAAACGTGGCAAGTCCATGGGCTCTTCCTTCCCTATTAGTCCTCTTCTCAGGTGCCAAGTGCCACTGGTTTCACAACTTCAGGCCCTGGTAGGCTTCTCCACTCAGAACTCTGGGTGGCAGCAAGGTGCTGCACAGAGAGGCCTGCAACAGAAGCCAGACACTTGGTTTTAAGTCCTGGACTGGCACAGCCTTGGTTTCTCAGGATGTGTTGAAAATTAAGGGGAATGAGCCCCAGAAGTGCTTCTCAAGTAGAGGTATATGGCAAATGGCAAAGTCACTCAGGTTTAAAAAAAAAAAAGGATTCCCATGGCTCACACACCTAATGAATCAGATCATCCTTCTCCTGGGATGTGGTTTAAATTTCTTCCCAGGTGATTCTAATGCCTCCCCTTCCCCACTCCATGATGAAAATGTCTAGACTGGATGAACTCTAGTTGCTTTCACTCCAAGAATGAATCCTAGAAATTGCAGTTGGCTGGGTTTACATAACAAAGAAATTACAGTAGACAACAGGAAGTTTGAGAAAAATCAAGATTGGGAAAACTCTCTCTGGAGGGCCTTGTTTATCATAATCAACAGCAAAGGGCTTGGCCAAGGAAGACACGTAATATGTTTATTGGTTGAAAGAGTGAATGAAAGAAATGGCAGCCTTCATAGTGATAATAAGAAAAATGTTTTTTTCTTCCTGTTGCACAAAAACTGGCCCAGATCCCTTTACTTAAAGGCAAATAGACCTGGAGAGACTGAAGTGTGTTCTTTTTTTAAATTGCCATTTTGCCTTTTTAAAATCTTAGGTTTGACAAAACACATAAGGGAGGAGTCCCAATAAAGTAATGCTCTCCTTTTTGTCTTTTTCTGAGCTGCACTTGCAAGGGATATTATTAGCATAACAAAACTGGATACATGCAAATGGGTTATTTTCCATGGCTATATGTGATCTAAGATACTGTTTTTGAAAAAATGTATCCTAGGTTAAAAATATCAATATCATACAATTTAAAAGACTAAACACTTTATTTGTATTCTACTTAGAGAGTCTACAGTGTACAACATTGGTTTTCTAAATAGTATTTTCTGAACTTTTGGTTGGTATCTCCTATTGTGAACACACATTACAGGCTGGGTTGAACTTTGCATATGTGACTCACAGAAAGATAAGGAGATACATTCCCATTCTCTCTCTCTGCTCTTCTACAGAAAAAGTAGTCAAGATTCTAGAGACCAAAGTCTGTCTTAATTCTTGTAATTTCAATCCTAAAGGTAGGGACAATGTTTTAAGGATTCTAACACAACATTACAGTTTAGCTGTGTAGATTTCTGTTTTTAAACAAGATATAGTGCTCAGTATTCCGAGTTACTATTTTTTTAAGGTTACGTTGACAAATCGTTCACTATTCCAGTTTTTAAAGTCAGGGTTATTTGAACGGGATACACTAAATATCCGACTTATATATAAGGACTTAAGTGTTTTTTTCCCATTCTGTCCTTTGGCTTTCCCTTTCTAGTTAAGAAACTTGCATTCTTTTGAACCCTACATAGTTTCTCTGGCCTTAAACAGCCGTAAACCCCAAAGACGACAAGATAAAAAGGGCAGGCTGGGATGGGGAGGTCTCATAAAGAATGACATCAGGATCTGCAACAATTCAAACCATCACCATCTATCCACCTGTCCCTCCTTTCCACTCTCCCCCAACAAAAGATGCCCCAGGTCCTCAATGGATAAGCCCATCCCTGGACGCACTCGCTGCTCCCAAGGAAAGACAATGCCAGTTTGGTTTTCAAGTTTATTGTTGGCATGCTCCCACCGATGGCACCCATTATCCAGCGCGAGTCCACACCTAACATCGCGGGCGCGAGGACACGAAGGCGCGTGCACACCGAGATTACATCGCTGTCTCCCGGGGACGTCCGGGGGCTTCTTCTAACTGAAGAAAACCAAAGATCGTCAACGCTCAGCTCCGAGGCCCGCAGGAGGCTTTAAAAATGGCCTCCTTACGACACTTCCTGCTCGGGCCGACCGGTAGGAACCCTCCGAGCGGAGGCATCATTTAAAACGCGGGGGGCGGGGAGGAGGCCGGGCTCGGCGGGTAGCACTCGGTGCCCCCCGTGCGCGTCCGGCGAGGCCGCGGGGTCGCGGCGGCACAAAGGCGAGCGGGGGAGCGCCGGGCCGACCCAGGCCGGGCCCTTGGCCTTCCTCACCCCGCAGCCTGCCACCCCCACCCCGGCCAACAGGCGCCGACGGCCTGCTGCCCCCCAGCCCCGGACAGAGCCCGCGACCAGCTTCCCCGGGTGCTGCTCGCCACGACGCCGGCCAGCAGCTCGGGCACGAGGGGCCGCGGGCTCACATCCGGCCCGGTCCCGTCAGGCCCACGCCACCGCGGCTGCGCGCCCCTCGGCTGCACTCAGCGCTCTGTCCCGGCACGCGGGTGCGGCGCCCTCGCCCTCCCGCTCCGCCACTCACCGGCTGGCCGGTCCCGGGGGCTAGGTCCCAGCGAAGGGGCGTCTACACCGCTAGCCGCAGCCCGCCGCCGCCGCCGCGCCCGCTGTAGGTCCCTACCCGGGGGGCGGAGCCGGGCCGGTGCCGCGCGTGCGCACTGCGGCGCGGCGGCACAGCTACAGCAAGGCCGGCGCCTGAGGTCTCTAAGGCTTCGTCGACCCCCGCCGGGCTTCTGCGCCACCTAGAGCGAGGAGGAGCTGAGACCCGGCCGAGCCCGGCTTCTGGGCATAGAGCTCTACCCAAGGCGTTCGCATCGCAGCGTGCTACTTAGACATGCGCGCACGCTCAGGGGCCTCCCCTGCAAAAGAAGCACGGCTTCTGCCTCCGTGCTCGGTCTAGCTGACCTCCATGAGCGCCAGCGGGTAGGGTGTAGCGGAGGGCGGGGCTGGTGCCTGCCCTCAGGGAGCTTGCAGTCCAGCAGCGGGTGATTGAAAACGAGAGAAAAGGAGCTCAGCCTCCAAATGTATACTTTCTAAAGCTCTCTTCAGTGAAGGAGCCGAGGATAGCCTCGGAGTCATGAGTTCGAATCCCTACTCTCCCGAGTCCTTTAAAGTTTGGCTGCCGGACCTTGGGCGAGGAAGTCCCCTGACTTCTCTGTCTCAGTCTTTTCATTTCTAAAGGTGGGGAAGAGCACTGAGGCCTACAGTAGGTTATTGTGTGGGTCAGATGAGACAGCAATGTGGGAGAGCCTGCAGAAGGTGTGAGCTCATTTAGTGCTGTTTTTTTTTTTTCTGGCCTCCTGTACTCTAGTACTGTTTTCAGGGAACCAGCACCCCTCCACGTACACGAGCACCTACGATCTTATAGAAGGAGACATTTATTATAGAACAGGCCCTCCCTAAGGAAAGAAGGGGGCCATATCGCCAGGGTCCCCATAATCAGTGACCTGTTTGCTCTCCACAAAGTAAATCTGCTCCCCAGTAAGGGCAGATTGTGGCATGGCAGCGCCGTCACCGGAAAATGTAGTTTCTTCAGGATTAACAGCCAAAAGTTTATTTCAAAGCTCTGGAAGAGGGAGGGGCGAGGCTGGTTTCCAACAACTTCCTGTTGACTGCTGGAGGTCAGCATGAACAGTGGCCAGTGAGTTGCACGGAGGAGATGCAGGCCTGGGGCAATGCTGCAAGGCGGATAAGTGGAGTTCAGGAAAAGGGCGTTGGCCACAAAACCAGCAGCGCAGCCACTGAAATATCAGGAGCTGGGCAGGGAGGACATCAGCCCAAAGAGCAAACCCTTCCCCTTGCCCTATGCTGCGGTGCATCTCCTTCCTGATCAGGGAACTTCTGGGCTCCTGGTCTTCTATCTCCTGGGGCTCAGAGAAGCTAAAGGACCTTTTCTCAGAAAAATACATTTATGTGCAGGGTTCATATCAGAAAGAATATGACGAGAGTTCAAAATCTCCCACAAGAGTGGGGCAGAGTTGGATGGGCATTGAGAATCTAAACTAGCCACTGCCTGAAAATCTCTAGCGGCAAAAGGGAGTCAAATCAGGAAAAACTGTTAATTCTAAATATTGGAAAATCCAAAGTCTAATTATTAGAGAATTTTTTTCCCTAAATTTTAGCCCAAATTGTTGCCTCTTCTTATAACTTACACTCATGCATCACACACAGTTCTGCCCACTTAAGTCACATAGAATTGAGGAAAGCGTACCTCTGGGTTTTCTGGAAGTTTCTCTGGAGTTAGAGCGGGTTATAAATCCGAGTTCAGGCACACAGAAGCTGTAGAAGCTGTGAGCCTACTTCCTAACCTGTCTGAACCTCTGTTTCTCATGTAAAATTCACTGAACAATAGGACCTTGCACAGGGAAGTCGTCAACATTTAACAAGAAAAATCACGTCAAGACCTATCACAGTCCCTGGCAGATAAGAAGTGACCAATATCTTACTCTCATATTTTTTAGGAGCCCAAATTCAGTGAGATAAAATACTTTGTAGAGGGTCTGGAAATGGGATATGTACAACCTGGAAAGGGGCTGAGAAGGGATAGAAACCACTTCTGCAGAAACCTTTAAGGTTGAAGTGTTGTCCCCCAAAAGTCTTTTGACACAGGGAGTGTTCGCCCAGAAATGTGAACCATTGCACACCTCCTACACTTAAGGCGGCTCTTCATGTCTTTTTCCTACCCTCCAGCTTAGTTTGCCTAAATTCTCTTTTCAGTGTTCCATGGATCACTTCTGTTAACAGTTGATTTGTGTTTCCTAGAAAGACATGTTGAAGTCCTACCCACCCCCACTTCTTGCACCTGTGAATGTGACCTTACTTGGAAATAGAGTATTTACATATGTAATCAATTAAGATGAAGTCATTAGGGTAGGTCTTTATCCAGTGTGACTGATGTCCTTATAAGAGGAGAAGAGGCAACTGAGGGGAGAATGCCATGTGAAGACACAGAGACACACAGGGAGAAGACTGCATTGAAGACAGGCAGAGATGGAAGTTATGCAGCCACAAGCCAAGCACTATCAGAAGCTGGAAAAGGTTAGAAAGGATCCTCCCTTAGAGGTTTCAGAGGGAGCATAGTCCTGTTGACATCTTGATTTTAGAATTCTAGCCTCCAGATCTGTCAGACAGTAAGTTTTTGTTTGTTACAGCAGCCCTAAGAACCTCATATAACCTCCTACTTGTGACTGCCTAAGACGTAGGTGCGAAGAGGAAGATGTGAATCAGGCATTGAGTATAGGAGCTGGGAGCCAACGTTCATTCGTTTGCTTATTCATTCAACAAAACACTGAGTGCCTATTAGTGCTCAGGATAGAGTGAGGAACAGGAAAAGGCTCAGCCCTCAGGGAGCATTTATTTCGTTGGGGTTTCTAGACCATAAATCTGTAAAGGCTCATTAAAGAGGACTCTGAAGATGAGCCCTTAGCTGAGTAGGAACCTGCCACAGGAAGATGGAGAAGAGTGCTCAACAGAGGGAGGGCATGCACAAAGGTCCTGAGGTGAGCACGAGTTGGGCATGTTTGAGGAAGAAAAGGAAGGGCAGTGTGGATTTAGATCATCCTAGGCACTTACAAACTGTGAGATCGTAGGGAGTCCTTTACCAAATTCTGGCAGTAAGGAATGTGTGGCTCGGAGGAAGGCCTCTGGGAGCCTCGCAAATTGATCGACTATCCTTTCTCTTGTCTGGTACTCCCTTCCATGCTGCATTTCAAGCTTTATTTGCTACCTGCCTTCTAGCACTCCCAAATATTAATTATAGTACTTGATTAAAATCCCATCGTCCCTTGGAAAAGGGCCAGGTCTCTAACATCCAGTTCAGGAACTTTGTGCTAGTGTTGGGAGCCACAGATGTGCAAATCTGAGGCCCTTCAAGACTTTATGCATACATAAAGACTTTATGTACATCCAAGAAAGTGCCTTTTTTTTTTCTTTTAAAACATTTCACAAATCTCTAGTAACTTCTTTGAGCCTTAGTTTGCCCATCTGTGAAAGAGAGATAAAGACCCCTTTAGGCCCTGGTACTCAAGCTGAGCTCTCCTCTCAGTCCTGGGGCGCAGGAAGTGGAGGCTGTGGAGTCCGAATCCCGATCTCATAACCCATGTCTCCCAGCTGTGTGATCACGGGCAAGTTACTGCCAGTCTCTGAGACGTTTTTTCTCAACTGTAAAAAGGGAGTAACTGGACCTACCTTTTGTGGAGTTTGTCATGCGCTGGAGAGTGGCTGAGGCTAGGACCGCGTTCCAGTGGCCCTTTCCCGCCCAGCGGCGCCGTCGGCTTCTCTCCGCCCCGGGGGCAAATCACACCCAGCTCGGCAGCCCGTGGAGCGGCGGTGCGCGTGGTGAGGCAGCAGGGAGCCAGGGGCCGCGCACTGGGCATGCGCGGCCGCTGGAGTCTGGGCGGCGGCCGGGACGCGCTGCGCGCTGCAGTATCGCCCGCGGCCTCCGGCGTCGCTGCGCGAACGGCACGCCCAGCTCGGCGCGAGTAGATCTCTACCCGGCGCGGGCGGGCGGTGCAGCCCTGCGCTCATCTGGCGGCGGCTGCTGCCACCTGGGGCGCCCCTAGTTCGCCTCCCTCGCTCCTGCTCACCGCGGGCCTTCGCTTCGAGAATTGGGAATGTGCCGCTTCGCTTTCGTTTCCCTTATGCCTTGGGAGCAGGAGTGTCGGGGGCAGGACTGGCCGGCGCAGCCTTAGTGAGGCCTCCCGGGGCGTTCTCCTGACTTAGGTTGGCGAGGGATCCGAGCGTTCCCGACGAGTTCACAGTGCTCCGCCCCATGCATTTTATTAGCCATACAGGTAAATGTGCGCCACCGCCTCTGGGCTGTAGGTTCCACCAGGACACGCGCCACGTCGATTTTGTTCATCGCTGAAGCCCTGGCACCTAACATGGTGCCTGGCACAGAACGGGCCCAGCTCCCAGGGTCAATCTGGTCCAAGTCGCTAGCATCCCTTGCCTGGACCAGGGCTGTGCAAAACGTGGAAGGGGTCAGGGGCCCGTCCCCTGCTAGGTTTCAGAGGGGAGCGTTTAGAAACCTTCATTGCAATTTGACAAGGCTGCGCAGTTAGAACGTGGGATCAGCGAAACAGGGTAGAGGAACTCTGAGGAGGTGTAGTCAAACTCAGGGAATGGTTACTTGTGACTAAGACTGCGTGGACGCCTGTAGGTTCAAAAAGGATAGAAATGGAGGAAGACCTGGTCTTTCACCACAAATAGATCTAGGCTGCTGCAGGCGTCACCTGGCTCATCTCCCTGCATCCACTCGCCTCTCATCCATACCGCGACATTTAGAGTGGTCCCTCCACAAAGCAAACTTAATGCTTTCATTCCCCTGCTCAAGAGTCTTTGCAAGGAGTCTTCAGTCCTGCAAGATTACCTGCCTGCTTGGTTATCTCTTACCCTCTCTTCCTGCATTCTTGCAACACCGACTCCTCTCTGCACCACTGATGCACCTGGCTTCTCCTATAGAAAGACCCTTGCACGTGTTCCCTCTGCCTGGGACATCTCTTAATCTTTCTCCTGTCAACTCAAAAATCACCACCTCAGAGGCCTTTCTAACCGTTTCATCACTTCTCATTTTCACATTTCTGTGTTTTAGGTTCTTCAAAATAAACTGAAATTGTTTGTTACTTGTTTACTTGGGTCTTTTCATTCTCTTCCACTATGAAAGTGAGCTATTTTATGTCTTGTTTACCCTTATATTCCCAGTGCCTAAGGCAGAGAGCCTGGCAGTTAATAGACACTCATGACAGTTGAGTTACTATTTACTAATTTAAGAAAAATCTGTAGTTTGGGTGACCAGAGCATGAAAGCAGGGTTTGAATATTAACACTTAACTATTCATCCATTCTTTCATCTCTAAATTTTCTCATTTGAGAAAATTATGGGGATAATGATTATATCTGACTCAAGGTGGCTGTGAGGATGAGAAGAGTTAAAATGATGTTCATATTGAGAGCCATGTAGGATTTAGCTACTTCATCCGTCAGGATGGGCTGGATTTCAGTGCAGGATTAAACAACCCCCAAATCTCAGTGGCTTAAAAAGACAAAGGTTTATTTTCACTTACACTATGTCTCCATCATAGATTGGTTGAGGACTCAGCTGCATGGTATCTTCAGTCCAGAAACCAGGCTGACACAATGTGTTGCCAGTTCCGAAGGCAGAAGGGAGAAGAGCCTGGCTTAATTGAGCAGTAGCTTAAAATTCCCAACCAAAAGTAGCAAATAACTTTCACTCACATTTAATTGGCCAAAGCAAATCACATGACCACATCCAACTACAAGGGACAGGGGAGTGTCATTCCTCCCTGTGCGTTGGCAAACTGGAAATATTTTCTAAACAATAACAACTGTTATTATTATAGTTATTCATTCTTGAAGTCTCTCTTCTAGGGTACTGTGAGGTTCATAAACATCATGAATGACAAAACTCAGCAGTGGGGTGGGGCTGAGCATTCCATTTCCTTTCATATCATGAAGTATTTTAAAATATTGTCAGAGTATTTAACAAACATGCACATACGCTTTGCTCAGCTATAGGGGATTCTAATGTCTTAACATGTGTGCTTCAGATCTCCTCCTCCTTTTCCAAAATAAAACATAAACATTAATGTTCCCTCTCAAGTCACCTCTGTTCTCCTACGCTACATTTTTCTCTTTCTCTCCCTACAGAAAAAACATTATACTGAATTTTTTCGTGATCATTTTGATGAGTATTTGTGTATTTTTACTATATATGTACTATCCTTAAATAATAAGTTCTATTTTATGTGTTTAACTTTATACTCATATGTGCATATATTATCATCAATAACATGTAACATAATGCAATGTATAATATATGATTGTATCTATCAACCTATGTATAATTATAATGCATCATATTCTGCAACCTGTTTTTGACTCAACATCGTATTTTTTTTTTTACATTTTTTTTATTTCAGCATATTATGGGGTACAGATGTTTAGGTTATGTATCAACATCGTATTTTTAACATCTGTTTATTTTGAGGCACATAATTCTAGTTCATCCATTTCAAGGCTGCATGAGATTCCATTTTGTGATTATACCGTGTGTATGGCTCTCTATTCCCAGATGTTTAAGATATTTCCAGTTTCCTAGAGTTCGAACCCTGCTGTGAGGAATATTCCTTTACGGATCTTTAGAAGGTTTATTGGAATGGAGAGATAATAGAGGCAAGGCTACCATTAGAAGGGATGAGGATGTAAACTTGATTGATGGCAAGAAGGAAACAGATTCTAGAAATTTTTAGAGCAGCACTTGATGATTAATCAGAAATGGGGATGGGAGTGGGGCATGAGGCCAAAGAAAGAGTTTAATATGACTCTTACATTTCTGCCTTGCATCAGTGGATAGATCTTTGAACCGTTTCCTGAGATGGGACGTGCAGAGGTGATGACAGAACTAGTCTGATGGACACAAAAAATGGACAGTTCTGCTTTGTAGACATATTTATAGGCCCACAAGATGTTCAGCTGGAAATTTCCTGCAACTAGAGAAGTTAAAATGCTTTCCAGTTCTGTGATTCCATGGTGCTCTCTATCTTGACTGCTTTAGAAAGCACACCGGACATTTAAAAAGAAGATTATATTGCTGTAGTATGCTGAATAATGGCCTTCCAAAGAGGTCCACCTCCTAATTGCTGGGTTTACTGGTTATTATTCTCCACTTGCTCTCTCTAATCCAATCTCCATCCTAATGCATCTGTTCTGTCCTGGGGTGCTGGTTGCCATGGACTGCACCACCTGCTGCCTTCTGGTTGAGTTTAACTCGGGGAGGCTCTGGCAGAAGATTAGAGGGCAGAAGGGAGAGGTATGAGCTTCCTTCTCAATTCTTTCATCTCTTTGTTTCAATGCCCTGTGTCTGGTGGTAGTTCTGTCTCTCCGTGACAGTAACTTCATCTCTCAACTCCCGTCCTCTGTCCCAGCTCTGACTGGGCTCTGGCACTTCTGTCTCTACTTCCTCTCCTTGTCCAATCATCCCTAAGTATGGCAACAGCTTCCCACTATTCCTGGTTTCTGGACGCCTCACCATCCGTTGTTTGGTTCCTTCATCCTGGCAAAGTTCACTAAGTAGTATCTTCATAAGGGACTTGTCTCTCAAACATTTGGGGTAAATTCTATTTCCTACAAGAACCAGATCGATATATTGACTTCATAGGGCACACTCATTTTTAAAATGTAATTTTTGCTTTAAAAAGGTATGCACACCCCACCTATCTGTAGCTTATAGCGAATCTCTTTTCACTGAACATCTATTGAAGGTAGCTGTTAAATAAAAATGAATGTTATCTATAAAAAGTAAAATAAAAAAATAAAAAGATATACACATGCTTGTACACACATGCACGTACACACACGCACACACACCTAGTTTTGGAAAGATATAATACCCCAAAGTATTATTGTGGTATGCACAACAGTCACTTTTCTTCCTTTCATTTTCCTCATCTCTTTTCTCTGTTTTGGCTCTCCAGAGGCAACATATTCAGCTATTTCTATTTCCCTGATGACTGATGATATAGAGCATCTTTTTATATGCTTCTTAGCCATTTACATGGCTTATTTTATGAAGTGTTTATTTTTTTATAATTGATTTGTAGAAGTTATTTACATTTTCTACATACGAAATGCATATCAAATATGTGTAGAGTGAGTATTTTCTCCCAATGTGGGTCTCGGAACTTATTTTCTTAATAGGCTCTTTTGAAGAGCAGAAGGTTTAGATTTTGATTAAATCCAATTTATTAGGTTTTTAAATGAAATCCATATTCCGTAAAGATTCTTCTCCTAGAAAATACCACTGGCTTCTTTGCTAGGAGGTTTGTCATTGCATGTTTATAAGTGGTTGGATCAGGTCACCTGTCTTCTGTCTTTTCTGGGAGCTTCTCCCAGGTAACAGGGAAAAATGGATTGTAAACTCCAGTTAATCCGTTCCATTTTAGTGTTCGATATTTCACCAATAAATATCATATTAGCTCAAGGGTTTTTGCAAATCTGCTTAATCAGACTGAGTAAATTTCCTGCTATTCCAAGTTTACTAGTAGTATTACTATGAATTGGTGATAAATTGTTTTCAAGCACTTTTTCTGCATTTGTTGTGATGATCAAATAATTTTTCTCATTCAATTTGTTGATGTGGTGAATTACATTGATTTGCAAATGTTAAACCAACATAACATTCCTAGGATAAATCCTACTTGGTCATGAGATACCATTTTTTATATATTGCTTATTTTATATATAATATATACTTTTTATAATTGCTTTTTTATTTTTATTTTTGTGAAAAGCACATAACATAAAACTTACCATCTCAACAATAGTGTTAACTGTATGTATGTCATTGCACAATGAATCTCTAGAATTGTTTCACCTTGCAAAACAGAAACTCTGTACACATGAAACTACAACTTTCTATTTTGTCCTCCCCTCAAGCCCCTGATAAAAACATTCTATTTTCTGTTTTTATGAGTTTGATTACTTTAGATGCCTCATGTAAGTGAAATCATACAGCATTTGTCTTTTTGTGACTGACTTATTTCCCTAGCATAATGTCCTCAGGGTTCATCCGTGTTGTAGAGCTGAGGTCCCCAAATCCCAGGCCACAAACCAGTACTGGTCAGTGGCCGTTAGAAACCAGGCCACATAGCAGGAGGTGAATGGTGGGGGTGCTAGCCTACAAAGCTTCATCTGTATTTACAGCCACTCCCCATCACTCGCATCACCACCTGAGCTCCTCCTGTTAGGTCAGATCAGCAATGACTTTAGATTCCCATAAGAGTGCAAACCCTACTGTAAACTGCACATGCGAGGGATCTAGGTTGTGCTCCTTATGAGAATCTAATGCCTGATGATCTGAGGTGGAGCTGAGGCAGTGATGCTCACACTGGGGAATGGTTGCAAATACAGATTATCGTTAGCAAACAAGTTTGACTGCACAGAGATAATAATAAATCAATTGCTTGCAGACTTATATCAAAACCCTATCTGAGTGGCAAGTGACAATTAAGCTGCATCTGGTAGCAGGTTTTATAGTGGCAAGTGAGCATCTTACTTCAGTCGTATAGCTGCATCTGGTGGCAGGCTTTATAGCGGCAAGTGAGTTGATGGGCTTCAATTGTGCAGCTGCATCTGGTGGCAGGCTTTAAATCACAATCTGACACTTATTTTAGTCCGCACAGGGCCCACCAATTATTTTATTTACCACTCCCATCGATGCCTCTTTCCTGCACTGGGCACTTGTCTCAGTCACAGTTTTGGTAAGCCCACAAGCTAACTTGCGCAAAAATGAGATTAAAAAAAAATCATTGGAGAACTTCTTTGAAAAGAGGGAAAGACTCAATGATGAGACAGCAGAAGACTCTAAGACAACAAAATGAAAACCGCATTTGAAAGAAAATACCAAGAGACCTACTTAAATCACGGGTTGCAACAGGTTATTCACATTCTCCAAGCTGCTTTGTATAATATGTGCCGACCGGCTATCCAATGAAGCTATGAAACCTTCAAAACTACTTTGCGCCTGGAGACCAAGCACCCTGCATTAAAAGACAAGCCTTTGGAGTTTATCCAAAGAAAAAAAAAACATGAGCACAAAGAATAGAAGCAATTACTGAAGGCCCACTACTTTATCAAATGTGTCTGCACTGAGAGCATCATTCTTAGTGTCTAACCACATTGCTAAAGCTAAGATGCCGTTTCCTATTGATGAAGAGTTGATCCTGCCTGCTGCTAAGGACATTTTCTGTGAACTTTTAGGAGAGCCTGCAGTTCAAAAGGTGGCACGTGTTTCTCTTTCGGCTAGCACCGTAACTAGACGAACTGATGAGATAGCAGAGGATATTGAGGCATGATTGTTAGATAGGATTAATGAGTCATTGTGGTACACAATCCAGGTTGATGAGTCTGCCAATGTTGACAACAAGGCAATGATGCTTGTTTTTGTGCGATATGTTTTTTCAGGAGGATGTGCGTGAGGGTAGGTTATGTGCACTTTTGTTGCCAGCCAACAACACCACGGCTGCAGTACTGTTCAAGTCTTTGAATGATTACATATCAGGAAAACTAAATTGGTCATTTTGTGTCAGTACATGCACGGCCAGAGCAGCTGTCATGACTGGACAGCTTTCTGGGTCAAGGAGGTCGCTTCTAAATGTGAGTCTACACACTGTGTAATCCATAGAGAATGTTGGTTAGCTGAAAAATGTTACCTGACTAAAGAATGTTTTGCAGCATGTGATTAAAATTATCAACCACATTAAAGTACATGCCTTTATCTCATGTCTGTTCGCACAGCTCTGTGAGGAGATGGATGCAGAGTACACATGTCTTCTCTTATACACAGAAGTGAGATGGTTTTCTGAAGGTAGATCACTGGCCAAGAGTGAGCTACGAGTTATGAGTTTTGAGTTATGGGAGCCACTCCAGAGATTTCTTTTAGAAAAACAGTCACCACGGGCAGCACATTTCAGTGACACAGAATGGGTTGCAAAATTTGCTTACTTGTGTGAAGTATTCAACCTGCTCAATGAACACAATCTGTCACTTCGAGGAAGAATGACAACTGTGTTCAAGTCGGCAGATAAAGTGGCTGCATTCAAAGCCAAACTGGAATTATGGGGACATCAAGTGAACATTGGGATTTTTGACAGCTTTCAAACATTGGCAGCGATTTTGAAAGAGACTGAACCAGGGCCTTCTTTCTCCCAGATGATGCATGATCACCTATCTCAGCTTTCAAAAAAGTTTGAGCATTACTTCCCAAACACAACAGACCCTTGAACTGTTAAGGGATGGATCTGCGACCCATTTGTGACTAATCCAGGTGAATCAACTTTGTCCATGTTAGAAGAGGATTATCTGCTTGAGATCACAAATGACAGTGGCCTTAGAAGTATGTTTGAGATAGCTTCAAATCTCCATACCTTCTGGATTGAAGTCAAGGCACAATATCCTGAGGTTGCCACTAAAGCACTGAAAAGCCTACTTCCATTTCCAATATCCCATCTTTGTGAAGCAGGGTATTCTGCAGTGACAGCAACAAAATGAGACTATGGAGTGGATTGGACATAGGTAACACACTTCAGGTGTCACTGTCTCTCATCATTCCTAGATGGGACCATCTAGTTGCAAGAAAACAAGCTCAGGGCTCCCACTGATTCTGCATTATGATGAGTTGTATAATTATTTCATTATATATTACAATGTAATAATAATATAAATGAAGTGCACAATAAATGCAATGTGCTTGAATCATCCTGCAGCCATCCCCCTCCACCCCCTCACAATCCCCTGGTCCATGGAAAAATTGTCTCCCATGAAACTGATCCCTGGTGTCAAAAAGGTTGCGAATGACCATTGTAGAGTATGAGAGTATTTCCTTCATTTTTGAAGAAACAAAGGCTGAACAACATTTCCCATGTATGTATATAATAGATTTTCTTTACTTACTCATTCATCAAAGGCCATTTAGGGTGCCCCCACCTCTTGGCTATTGGTAATAATGCTACAATGGACATGCAGTACAAACTCTCTTTGAGATTCTATTTGTAATTCTTTTGAATATATACCAAGAAGTGGTACTGCTGGATCACATGGCAATTGTGTTTTTAAGTTTTTGAGGGATGTCGATACTGTTTTCTATAATGATAGCACCATTTTACATCCCCACAAACAGTGCACGAGTGTTTCAATTTCTCCACAAGCTTCCCAACATTTGTTATTTTCTGCTTTGTTTTTGTTTTATAGTGGCTTTACTAATGGATAAGAGGTGGTATCTTATTGTGGTTTTGATTTGATTTCCCTATTAATTAGTGGCATTGAACATCTTTTCATATGCATGTTCACTATTCATATGTCTTCTCTGGAGAAGTGTTTATACAAGTTCTTTGCCCATTTTAAAATCAGGTTATATTTTTGTTGTTGAATTCTAAGAGTTATTTATATATTCTGGATATTAATCCCTTATCAGATATATATGGTTTACAAATATTTTCTCTTATACTATAGGTTTCCTTTTTCACTCTGTTGATTCTTTCCTTTGCTGTGCAGAAAAGTTTGATATAGTACCTTTTGTTGATTTTTACTTTTGTTGTCTGTGCTTTTAGTGTCATATTCAAGAAATCATTGTCAAATCTAATGTTGTGAAGCTTTTCTCTATGTATTCTTTGATGAGCTTTATAGTTTTAGGTCTTATATTTAGGTCTTTTATCCACTGTGAGCTAATTTTTGTATATGGTGTAAGGTAAGGATCCAACTTCATTCTTTTAAATGTGGATGTACAGTTTTCCCAAAACCATCTATTGGGGGGACTGTGCTTTTCCCATTGTGTAGCCTTGGCACCTCCTTGAAAATTATTTGGTCATATGTGCAAGGCTTTGTTTTTGGGCTCTGTATTCTATTTCATTCGCCTATATGTCATCTTTATGCCAATACCATACTATCTTAATTACTGTTACTTTATAGTATATTTTGAAATCAGGAAGTGTGAGGCACAACTTGTTCTTTTTCAAGATTGTTTTGACTATATAGGGTTGAGATTTCATAGGAATTTTAGGATTTTTTTTCCTATTACTATAAAAAATGTCATTAGAATTTTGATAAGGATTGCATTGAATCAGTAGATTGCTTTGGGTAGTGTGAACATTTTAACAATATTAACCATTTCAATCCACAAACACAGAATATATTTCCATTTATTTATATCTTCTTTGATTTCTTTTAGCAATATTTTGTGGTTTTCAGTGTGCAAGTCTTTTGCCTCCTTCTTTAAGTTTATTCCTAAGTATTTTATTCTTTATGATGCTATTGTAAATGAGATTATTTTCTTTAATTTTTCAAGTTGTTTATTATTAGTATATAGAAATACAACTGATTTTGTGTGTTAATTTTGTATCCTGCAAATTTACTGAAGTTGTTTATTAGTTTTGACAGTTCTTTTTGTGGAATTTTTAGAGTTTTTTCATATAAGATCATATCATTTGCAAATAGAGATAATTCCTAACTTCTTCCTTTCCAATTTGGATGCTTTTTTCATGTCTAATTACTCTTGCCTAAGTACTCTGGCTACGACTTCCACTACTAGATTGAACAATACTAGTGGTCAGAGTGGGCGTCCTTGCCTTGTTCCTGATGTTAGAGGAAAATCTTTTAGTCTTTCTCAGTTGAGTATGATGTTAATTGTGGGCTTTTCATATATGGATTTTAATATTAACATATTGAGGTAGTTTCCTTCTACTCCTAGTCTGTTGAGTGTTTTTATCATGAAACTATGCTGAATTTTGTCAAATGCTTTTTTTGTATCAATTGAGTTAATCATGTTTTTATCCTTCATTCTGTTTATTACATTCATTGATTTTCATATATTGAACAATCCTTGCTTTCTAAATTGCATTCTACATCCAGTTGGTCATGGTATATAATCCTTTCGATGTGCTATTGAATTCATTTTGCTAGTAGTTTCCTGAGGATTTTTGCATTGATATTCATTAAGGGTATTGGACTGTAGTTCACTTGTGTGTTTGTCTAGTTTTGCTATCAGGGTAATGCTGGCCTCAGAGAAGACCTTACGAGTATTCCCACCTCTTCAATTCTTTGTTAGAGTTGAAGGAGGATTAGTGTTAATTCTTCTTGAAATGTTTGACAGGATTCTCCAGTGAAAATATTTGGTCCTGGGCTTTTCTTTATTGAGAGGTTTTTGATTAGTTCTTTAATTTTCTTATGAGTCACACATCTATTGATATTTTTTTATTTCTTCATGTTTCAGTATTGTATATTCCTTGTAATATATCCATTTCTTTTGAATTATTCAAGTTGTTGGCATAAAATTGTTCATAGTTGTCTCTTATAATCCTTTTTATCCTAGAGATGGGATCTCACTATTCTTGTCCAGACTGGACTCTTCCTGGGTTCAAGCAGTTCTCCCACCTCAGCCTCCGGAGTAGCTGGGACTACCAGCTGCAGACATGAGCCACTGTCCCCTGCGTAATCCTTGTTACTTCTGTGGCATCAGTTTAATGTCCCCTCTTTCATTTCCAATTTTAGTTATGTGAGACTTTTCTCTTTTCTTGTTAGTTTGTCTAGCTAAGAGTTTGCCAACTTTATTAATCTTTAAACAAAACCCCGATTTTTGATTTTTTTCTGTTGTTTTTCTGGCCTCTATTTCATTTATCTCTGATCTAATCTTTATTATTTCCATTCTTCTGATAACTTTTGGTTTAGTTTGTTCTTCTTTTTATAGTTCCTTAAGGTATAAAGTTAAGTTGTTAATTTGAGGTATTACTTCTTCTTTAACATAAGCATTTATTGCTACAAACTTTCCTGTTAGCATTGTTTTTGCTGCATCCCATCATTTGTATATGGTGTGTCTTTTTTTCATTTGTCTCCAGATAGTTTTCAAATTCCATTGTGATTTCTTCTTTGACCTGCTGGTTGTTTAAGAGTGAGTTGTTTAATTTCCACATATTTTTGGATTTTCTTGTTTTCCCATTGCTACTGATTTCTAGTTTTATTCCATTGTGGTAAGAGAAAATACTTTGTATAATTTCAGTCTTCCTAATTTGTTAAGACTTGTTTTGTGGCCTAACACATGGTCTATCTTGGAGAATGTTTGTGTATACTTAAGAAGAATGTGTATTCTACTCTTGTTGAGTGGAGTGTTCTGTAGATGTCTGTTAGGTGCATTTGGTCCTTAGAGTTATTCAAATCTGTTTCCTTATTGATCTTCTGTCTGGTTGTTCTATTCATAACTGAAAATGGAATGTTGAAGTCTCCTATTACTATGTTGCTGACTATTTCTCCCTTCAATTTTGTCATTGCTTCATATTAGAAGCATTTGAGAGCTCTAATGTTAGGTGCATGTATATTTATAATTATTATATTTTCCTTGTAAGTTAACTCTTTTGTCATTATACAATACCCTTCTTTGTCTCTTTGGACAGTTTTTGTCTTTAAGTATATTTTATGCGACGTAAGTATGTCTTCTTCTGTTCTCTTTAGGTTTTCATTTGCATAAAATATTTTTTTCAACTTTCCTTTTTAGTCTATGCATGTCCTTAGATCTAAAGTATGCATCTTTTAGGTAGCGTATACTCGGATCCTGTTTCTTTAATCCATTCGGCCAATCTATGTAGCCAACTGGTTTTTAAAAAATAAACCTTTTGTTTTAGACAAGCCTTAAATTTACAGAATAGTTGCGAAGATGAGACCAAGAGACACAACAATATTGAAATTAGGCCAAGTAATACCCTACAATGGCCTCTATATGTTCAACAAAATGTTGCATGCCTCTTACTTTAAATCAAAAGCTAGAGATGATTAAGATACTGAGGAAGGTATACCAAAAGGTGAGATAGGACAAAATCTAGGCCTTTTTTGCCAAAAGTTAGTCAAGTTGTGAATGCAAAGGAAAAAATCTTGAAGAAAATTAAAAATGCTACCCTATTTAACATGTGAATAATAAGAAAGTGAAATGGGCTTATTACTGATATGTTCAAAGTTTGAGTGGTCTGATAGAAGATCAAACCTGCCACAATGTTCCTTAAGCCAAAGCCTCATTCAGAGCAAGGCCATAACTCTTCAGTCCTATGAAGGCTGATTGATGTGAGGAAGCTGCCGAAGAAATACTGGAAGCTAGCAGAAGTTGGGTTCATGAGGTTTAAGGAAAGAAGCCATCTGATGGGGAAGCAGCAAATGCTGATGGAGAAGCTGCAGCAAGTTACCCAGAAGATCTAGATAAGATAATTGATGAAGGTGATTACACTAAATAACAGATTTTCAGTGTAGATGAAACTGCATTCTGTTAGAAGAAGAGGCCATCTAGGACTTTCATAGCTGGAGAGAAGTCAATGCCTGGCTTCTAAGATTCAAAGGACGATATGACCTTTCTGTTAGGGCCTAAGGCAATAGGTGATTTTAAGTAGAGGCCAGTGCTAATTTACCATTCCCAAAATCCTAGGGCCTTTGAGAATTATGATAAATCTACTCTGCCTATATTTTATAAATGGAACAAAAAATCCTGAGTGATGGCACATGTATTTATAGCATGGTTTACTAAATATTTTAAGCCCACTGTTGAGAACTACTGCTCAGAAAAAGATTCCTTTCAAATATTACTGCTCATTGATAATGCACCTGGTCACCCAAAAGCTCTGATGTAAAAGGAGATGAATGTTGTGAACACAACATGCCTCTTAACATAACATTCACTTTGTAGCCCATAGGTCATGAAGTAATTATGACTTTCAAAATTACTGTATAAGAAATACATTTCATCAGGCTATAACTGACATAGATAGTGATTCTTCTAAAGGATCTGGGAAGAAAAAATTGAAAACCTTCTGGAAAGGATTCACTATTCTAGGTGCTGTTAAGAACATTCATGATTCACAGGAAGGGGTCAAAATATCAACATTAATAGGAGTTGGAAGAAGTTGAGTCCAATCCAACTCGATTACTTTGAGGAGTTCAAGAGTGGAGAAAGTAACCGTTAGTGTGATGGCAAAAACAAAGAACTCTAGAATTAGCAGTGGAGCCCGAAGGTGTGACTGAATTGCTGTAATCTTGCAATGGAACTTCAACAAATGAGGAGTTGCTTCTTGTGGATAAGCAAGGAAAGTTGTTTCATGAAATGGAAACTACTCCTGGTGAAGATGCTGTGAACATTGTTGAAATAACAACAAAGCATGCAGAATGTTACATACACTTAGTTGATAAAGCAGTGACAGGGTTGAGAGATTTGACTTCAATTTTGAAAGATGTTTTACTCTCTGTAAAATACTATCAAATGGCATTGCATGCTACAGAGAAATCTCTTGTGAAAGGAAAAGTCAGTTGATGTGGCAAACTTCACTGTTGTCCTATTTTAAGAAATTGCCACAGCTACCAATACAACCACCACCCTGATCAATCAGCAGCCATCAATATTGAGGCAAGACATTATATCAACAAAAAGGTGTGACTTATTGAAGTCTCCCATGATTATTAGCCTTTTTTGCAATAAAGTATTTTTTAATTAAGCTGTGTGCCTTGCTTTTTAGCTATAATACTATTGCACACTTAACAGACTATAATATAGTGTAAACATAACTTCTAATAAATATATTCACTGGGAAACAAAAAGATCATATTACTGGCTTTATTGTGATATTCACTTTATTGTGGTGGTCTGGAACTGAACCTGCAATATCTCGGAGATATGCTTGTATTTGTTTTGTGAACTAGTCTGTAAATGACAATTAGGTCTAGTTGGTTGCTAGTGGTGTTAAAATTTTCTGTATCCTTATTCATTTTTGTTTGTTTACTTTATCAGTTTATGAGAGTTGTGTGTTAAAATTTCCAACTATGATTATGGTTTTGTCTATTTTTTCTTTTCAATTCTCTCAATTTTTGCATTGGAATATTTATTTAAATAACATTCTATTCATATTTCATAGCTTCAATGTCTTATCTCTCTGATGATATTAACTATATTTCTCTTTGTCATTTTCTTCAGCATCGTCATGTTATGTCTCCCTTGAATTGTTCTTTTCTTTTTCTGGTTTCTAGCTTTTTAAAAAAATGTCTTCTAATAATTAGAAGCTTTCCTCCAAGCTCTTGACTGTTCCTATTTAAGAGTGAGGCACAAACCTGCAGATTGATACTTGTATGCCATGGTGGACTTCAGTGCAGCATGAAAGAGTGGGGGTCTGGCTCTTTTTGGGGGAACCAGCACACATCAGTATTTGTAGCAGAATCGCTCTGTTCTCTTGTTTAGGGTTATAATTCTATCAGCTCCTCTTGGGAACCAGGTGTTTAAGAGGGATTGTGCTTCTAAACACTTGGAATTAAACTTTCACCTAAACCCCATTTTCTAGCACAGTACTTACCTCCTGTTTTCTGCTGTATCTTACATGCCTAATTCAAAGTATTTCTTGGAGATTTATTCTCCACCAGGGCTGTGGGGGGATGGTACCCTGGATAAACAAATCTCTCGTTCCTGGGGGAGGGATGGGTTGATTATAACGGATTCTTACGACTGTCAACGAACACTCCTCTTTTCACCCTGTCCCTTTACCGGCCTTTAAGGGTAAATAGTGACTCCAATTTCCAAGCCTTTCCAGATTTGTGTAATGGGATTCAGCTTGTTTCTTGCTGAATTTCCTGCTACTAGGCTAACATTTTAATTTTCTCTATTTTGTTAACTCACTTACCATTTATTCATTAAATTTACCTAACACAAAATTTTGTGGACATCTCTCTTCTTCTGCCCTGTCTTCTTCCATTTCCTTTATCTTATATTCTTGTCTTTTCAATCCCTTTGCTGTGATTACAATGAAATTTCCAGGGGGATCAAAGGTAAGTTCACATTTAGCCATGTTTTAATTGGAAGTCTTATTGCAGTGGGTGCATATATTTTATATTTTACTAAATACTCCCAAATAGCCTCTCCAAGTGCTATACTAATTCATGTTCCAACTAGTAGTTGGGAATTTTTATTTCTTTACATCCTCTCCAGCTTTTGAAATTATCTGAATCTTTAATTTTGACCAGTGTGATGAGTGAAAGGTGCCATGTAAATGCTATTTTATGTAATATTTCTCTGGCTGCTGTTGTAGAAGTAGCTGTCTGATAAGTGTGAAGCCTGGGAATTCTGGGACAGGCTCCTGAGTGATTGACCGTTGCTTCGTCGAGCTCCCCAGTAAGCACTGAAGAGTATTCTAGGGTTCATTTGTGCATTTTGCTTTCATCTAGTGGGCAGCCAGGAAGCCCATTTGCCATTCTTATGGGGGTGCTCACTCCCTGGGCCTCTCTTTAGGCATTCTGGCTAAAATCTCCCTCTGTGTGGGTCCATTGCCTTGTGCTGTGGGGATAGGGACCTGGCACATCTCCTGCTCTGCTCCGATGGGCTCCATGTCATTTGTCTTCAAGGATAGCTCCAGCCCTTGACAATGTGTACTGGAAGCTGCTGTTAATTCCATCCCTGCCCAGTTGTGACGACCACAGAAATAGCAAGGCTGGATGTCCTCACTTACAGGACAGAGACTTTTCTTTTTTTTGTGTGTGAATTACTTATTTATATCCTTTGTGTTTACATATTAGGTTGTTTAATTGCCTTTTGCTTTGTTTAAATTGTGCAAACGTTTTAAATTTTGGTGTAATGAATCTCTCAGTCTTTCCCTTTATGACTTTTGTTTTTGTCTTGTTTAAGAACTTTTTCCTTAATTCCAAAGTCATAAAAATTGTTAGATGAAAATGCAACATTCAATTTGAAATTTTCTTTTCACTTTTAGCTATTCAATTCATGTAGAATGGATTTTTGCATATAATTTGAGATAGAGACATAATTATGTTTTTTTCTGGCTGGTGAGCAGTTTACCCAGAGTCACTTAATAAATCATCTGTCCTTTCTCCATGGATACTGCCTCTGTCATATTCACTTACCCCTTCAACAGGTAGTCACTACTCAATTCACCATGGCCTGGAAGGTGCCCCTAAGGTAAGACTACTCAAAAATAGATTGACAAAGTACTTGTACTTCTAAAACTTGCCTTCTAGGAGCACCCTTCAAGTCCCTGCCTGAACATTTCCCGTGGGAAACTTCCCCTGACTGTATCCTCCCCACACATCCCATTTCGGCCTACCAGTGCTGTAGTGGTACAAGGGAATTACTGGATCCATTATTCTGCATTGTATGATCTTGATAACAGGTATATCTTCTTCTTGTTCTTTTTCCTTTTTTTTAAAGCTGTATTGAGGCATAATTAATATAAGAAAAACTGGACATATTTAATGTGAACAATTTAATGAGTTTGGAGATACGCATATACTCATGAAACCATCACCACAATCGAGGCAATAAACATATCCATCACCTTTAATAATTTCCTCCTTCTCCACTTCCTTTTTTGTGTAAGAACATTTAATATGAAATCTATCTTCTAAATAACATTTTAAGGTCTAATACATTATTGTTGACTACAGGCACACTGTTGTTCAGCATATCTCTAGAACTTATTCACCTAGTGTAACTGAAACTTTATACTCACTGAGCAACAACTCCCCATTTCCCCCTCCTCCTAGCCGCTGGCAACCACTATTCTATTCTCTGTGTCTGTGAGTTTAACTATTTGAGCTACTCATGTAAGTGTAGTCGTGTAATATTTGTCCTTCTGTGCTTGCCTTATTTCAGTTAACATAATGTCCTCCAGGTTCGCCCATGTTTTCCTGAATGGCAGGATTTTCTTCTTTATTAAGGCCGAATAATTTTCCATTGTATGTATATAACACATTTTCTTTATCCATTCATCTATTGATGGACATTTAGGTTGTTATCATACCTTGGCTATTGTGAAGAATGATGCAATGAATATGGAAGTGCAGATATCTCTTCAAGATTCTGAGTTAATTCTTTTGGATGTATACCCAGAAGTGGGATTGTTGCATATGGCAGTCCTATTGTTAATTTTATGAGGAAACTCTATACTCTTTTCCAGAGTGGCTGCATCATTTGACATTTCTACCAACAGTGTACATGGTTCCAATTGATCCACATCCTTGCCAATACTTTTGGTTTTTGATAATGGCCAACAGGTATACGAGATGCTCAATGTCACTAATCATCAGGGAAATGCACATCAAAACCACAATGAGATGGCACGTCACCCCTATTGAGATGATTATTATATTTGTATCTTGCCTGACAGGCTTTGAACTGTCATTCACAGGGATTCTGTCTTATTCATCTTTATCCCAGAAATCTAGCATAGTTCTCATATGTCAATAATTTCTCTAGAATTTTTTCCTAAATTTGCAATAAATATAATTTCAAGTAGGCTTTAGAGGTAATAGGACATAAAACAAAATTAAAACATGTCTTGATCTCCCTTTTCAATTCTTAACTACAGAAAATGTTATAATATTTAATTACATATTTGCTTTCATGTAAGTTAGCACAGCTTTAAATCACCAGTGTACTTAGCTACAACAAATATTACCCAGGATAAAAAACAGATACACAAATATAATGCTATTTTTATACAATATAGGCTATCTTATAAAAACTTTTGTATGCATACACATACACATGATAATGGCCTACGTTTGACAATGGGTAAATTTTATTCCTCTATGGTAATTAGAACAGAAGATTTAATTGATTACTGCTATGATGCAGTTACTCAAACACACACACACACACACACACACACACACACACACACACACCAAGAGGGGATGTGTGTTTTTTGTTAGGTAAGTTTGGAAAAAATTTTAAATTTTCTGGTTCAGGACTTTTCAAAGCCATCTCAAAAGAACTTCATTAAAATATGTAATGTTGGCCCCACCACACAAACACCCAGTCATAAATGTTAAAGTAGAAGTACAACAAAGTAATGGGAAACTGACTTAGATTATCTAATTTATTTATATATTTATGTGTCTATCTCTCTTATTCACTGCTATTTTTCCACATCTACAATAGTGCCTAGCAATGAATACACATGCAGTACACAAACAAGTGCTATAAAAGTATATTATTAAAGATAAGGGAGATAGAAATGTATCCAGAATGGTATTTATTTAGTCCAAAAGAAATATCTGGAATGTATAGACATTATAATTAGATAAAGCTAAAATTCCCTTACTCTACTGAGGCAAGGTATCAAGTGACACTTTTAAACTAAAAATGAGATAATAGTGGAAAAGGGATTAAAACACTTTGGAATTTGGGTATGCTAAACCTAAATCACTGAATATTCAATTACAGATCCAATAAAGCAGATATATAGTAAATAAGAGAATTGTGTATGAAGACCTCGGTTCTAGTCACAGCTACCTCACTGTGAGATTTTGGACAATGAGGCACCATTTCTTCCATTATAAAATGCATTAGGAATATCTGCCCTGTCTTCTTTATAGAACTGTTGTAAGAATCAAATACAATTAAAATTTACATATCTTTGTTTTTCAATCATCTGTTACAAGCAGAACATCGTTACTACAATCGACACTGAAAACACTGCAAACCTGAGTGTTGCTGTGGCAAATGTGGAGGTGAGAACTGATGACCAGCAAGTCAGCAGACAGCCTCCAGCTGCAGTGCCCTCTGGATCTTCCATAGCATTTGAAGGTCATATGCTGTTCCAGGGAAGCTGTTCCAGGCAATGATTTGGCATGGCGAGGCACAGAGACCTGGCCCTTTCTGCCTAGGGTGAGACTCTTTACTCTGTGCAATCTTTGCTTTGGACTTCACCATAGGCTGGCCAAGACTCTCCCAGAGCTGTGTCTCAGTCTTGTGCTTTTCCTATTCACTGCTCCCTCCTTCCCTCTGTCCTTCCACATGTCGGAGCCCGAAGGCTGCACTACCTACTTCTGTTTCTTCTCCTTTTATCTTTCTCAAACATTAACCCTCAATCAATGTTTGCACTTCTAACTTCATCTTGGTGTCTGAGTTCAACTGACATGGTCCCTCAAATCCCAATCATCTGAAGCAACCTCTGTCAATATTTTGAATTTTGTATTTCATATGTGTACGTATTGTGGGTTTTGAATCTCAAAAAGGTTGATTTCTACATCTTTTTCCTCTTAGAATTATATCATGTATTTATGAAGAGATGATAAAGCATTTTTTAAATCATATGCCTCTATACAATGCTAGTCACAACCAGATATTCATCTACTTTAACAATGGTGCTTCAGGAGACTCAGAGACATTTCTTGAGACCATGACATTGAATGACTTGGCCCCAGGCAATCAGTGAATTGGAGTTCCCAGTAATCTTCCTGTAGCTTTTTAATATGAAGATCAGATTCTTTCTGGACATGAGCCTAGAGCCTCTCTGTAGAGTCCTTGTTTCCACACTGGCCTGAGCTTATTGAAGTCTAGTCAAGAGTGACCAGCAACCATACTGCCTTCAGCTCTGACCAGTCAGCTCCTTAGTAGCCAAGCTCCAATTTAAACACTCTTGTCTCTTGGTGCATATATAATCCTGTGCAGGCATACTGTAAGATAGGCTCAGTTGGGTATCAAGAGTTCCAACTTTACAAAGAGCTTCTTCATCAAATGCTCTTGATCTAACTTAGAGGCAGCACTTCACATTGACTTTGTGAAAGCAGAGTACCTGAGCAGGTATTGGGGTAGTGAGTAGAAGCAAAGAGCTCTTCCCAGAGAGCTCATTGTCTGCTATTATGGACATTGTTTGTATTGTTTTCATTTGATCCTCTTTCCATTTAGTTCTATTTGGTTTTATTCCTGCATTAAAGCTACAATTTCATAAATACCCCATGAATTTCCCATGTAAGCTTTGGTACCCTTTGAAAACATTGTGTACCATTATTTTATTTTATTATTTTTAGTTTAAGGTGGGTAAATCTGTATTTTCAAATTGTTTTTATCTCTCTCTTTCTTTTTTTTTAATTTAGCATTTCAACTTGATTGTAAAATCGCACAGGGCAGGAAATAAACCTGGGAAGATGTACTTGCCTGGAGCCAGGCAAAATGGATTACAATCTGGGCTCTTTTCTTATATTGAGTAAAATTAATAACTTCTTTGAACCTCTGCTTCCTCATCTGTATTATAAGAGAGGAGTAAAATTAAATCCTCTTAACCTTGCAAGGGGCAATATCATGACATGTGTAATGTTACTGCAAGAATCAGCACTAATTTGAAGACAAGTCTTCTCCATCTTTGGATGCAAGTCCATAATTGGAATTGTTAATTTTTTTTAACTTCAACTCAGATGTGTGCTTGCCTTAAGGTTGGCATAGGATATAACCTATGAGTTTTTTTTTTACTATAAATTTGCTAATTCCATTTGGCTTAAAGCTGCTCTAAGCAGCAAATGCTGAAGGCTGGTTCTGTGGCCATTTCATACCATAGTAAGAGTATTTTCAATTTCTGTTGTTAAGGTGATATTCACAAATGCTCTTGTCTTCCATACCACATTTCTTCCCTATAATTGAATTTCTAGGATTACAAATAAAATAGAGCCAACACTCACCAACGTCTTTAGCATAAGGACTCATCCACACTTATAAATGCACAAGCCCAGACAGCTCGAAAATAAAGGCAGGCCACAAAATGTCCCGTAAAGAGCATAGATTTGGGAATTTCACTTAGACATGTCCTGCACTAGCTGCAGACATTTCAGCAACAGCTTCCTGTGACCTTTGTTGCTCATCTGTAATGTGAACATAATGACCATGTTCATAGATTTTTTGTTTAGAAGATATTTTTAAAAATACAGTTTTTATTTTTGCATTCTATAAATATCTCCTCTGTGATTTGAACTTTCAAAACCATGATTGATTTTTCCAATTTCTGTTTTAGGATGTTTTTGTTTTCTGCAAAGTCAAAAAAGTCATCCCTTGAAAGACATAGAAATAATCCTTTGAAATAAATGAAAAATGATGGAAACATTGAACTCGCTGAACCGAAGATGAAACAATGACCAGGTTACGGAGGTGAGAAATGTCTGGTGAGAGGGAGTGGCCGAGTTAGGTAACATTGTTCCTTATGGTTTCCGGTTTTATCTTTCCCGTCAATTAGTATAATAGGGAAATACTTGTAGTGTTCAATGATGTCTTCCACCGAATCAAACTTCTGAAACACAGAAAAAAAAAAGTTAATGATTTTTAAAATATCTTTTGTGTGTGTAGGTTAAAGTACAGCTAAGGTGCTTCATTGTGGTTAGAGAAGAAGTGAACCCATTTAACATTTTTATATTGTGAAGGCATCTCAGAAAGTGATTTTTTTGAAAGGCTGTGGCAAATAAGCTCTTGCAGGATGAATGATAAGAATGATAACATGACACAGGAGAATAAAAGTGCTGAAGAGGACCAAAAGTGAACCCCATGTCAGGTCCCTAAGTTTCCTGCTCACTGAGTTTTCCCCAGAATGGAATCAGATCGTGTGTTCAAGCTCCTCTCTACTGTTATCACAACTTTTCTATCCTAAGCCACCCAGATGGGTGAATTGCACAGCAATCAGCTTGTGGCATCTCTATTGCCTCCCTAACCTTGCTCCTAATTTTGACCAGGAAAAATGTAGAAGATCCAGGCTAGAACTGCAATGAGCTTTCTTTCCAGTGAACCCTCCCGCTCTACTGATGTCTGGTATGCACAGAAAGAATGGTGACAATCACTGGGTGCCTAGCAATTTAGCTGCCTGGGCTTCTTGTGAAATAAGGTGACTGCAGAGACATACAGATAAAGTGCTATGGCAATTTAATGGAAAATAAGATTATTTCAGGTTTAGGGAATTAGGAAGTGCTTTGTCGAGGAGGTAGACTTGAAATGGGCTCTATGTTATGGATCATCCAGATAAGGAGACAAAGTGACCTTAAAGATATTGAAAACAGATGTATAGAGCATGGACAAGGGCAGGTGTGGAGAAGACTTGAGCACATACAGTAATTCTGATTAGGTGATTTTGGATGAGTTCCTGAAGGAGAATATTGAGAGATAACTAGGAGGAGCTTGCTCAACCTGTCTCCCTCGTTTGAAGACAACTTTGATCTCCCTTAGCAAGCCTGTGAGGCGAACAGGGCGGGTCGATTTACCTTTCCCAAGAGCTAAGGGCATTTCAGGGCAGAGAAGTGGACTGTCCTGCTCAGTTAGCTAGAGGGCCAAGACCAGGAATGGAGCCTCCCTTTTCTGGACTTGTGTCTGTTCTTTGCATTACACAACTTTGCCTGTGGCTTGTGGCCTCTGGTGTTCCAACAGAGCAGTGTAGAGATGACACGGGCTGAAGGAAAGAACCCGGGGTGGGGGGCCTACTTTGATTCTGATTTAGTTTTGTCTACCCCTTCCTCTGCCCAGGGTGTCCTAGGTGCAGAAATGTTGGAAGGCCTCAGGGATATCCAGCACAGACGAGGTCCCTGTCCTCTTTAAGATGACATTCTGGTGAGGAAAGACAGAAAATAACTTCCCATATAAACAAATAATTTCATTTAGGGATATGTGTTACAAAAATTATCGGCTCAGAGCGTCAGAACCTCACCAGGTCTCTTAAGGGTTTCCCCTGGGGGTTGCATGTGTCTGCTGGGAGGAAACATTCTTTTTTGTCAGGGGAGCACTTAATCGAAATGCTAGGAACCTGTGACTTGCATGATGGTCTCCTTCCTGCCATCCTGGGAGAGTGTGAAGAGCAAAGAGACATCATCCTAGGGGCAAAAATTTGGGGAAAGAAATGTGGAGTGATGTTTCTTGGTGTTAACTAGTCCCTGCACCTACCAATTCCTGTCCTTTCTGGTTACCTGGGTCAACAAATCTCACCCCTTCCACCTGAGCTCATACCTAAGCTCACTTTTTTTTTTTTTTTTAACACAAAAAGAGTCCTCATTAAATCTGTAAGCCACTTGCTCCCTCTGAGCCTTTTACTGGATCTGCAGCAGAGTTTTCAATGAGATAACCTATGTATAAGCCTGTGTTAGTGCATTCGGGTTCCTATAGCAAAATACTATAAGCTGGGCGGCTTATAAACAACAGAAATTTAGTTCTCACAGTTTTGGAGGCTGGGACATCCAAGATCAAGGAGCAGGCAGATTCAGTGTCTGGTGAGGGCTGGTTTCCTCATAGACAGTGCCTTCTTGCTGTGTCCTCACATGGTGGAAGGGGCAAGGCCCCTCCCTGGGCCCTCTTTTATAAGAACACTAATTCTATTCATGAGGGCTCTGCCTCCCAGAGGCCCCACCTCCTAATACTAATCACCTCCCAGAGGCCCCACCTCCTAATACCAACACCTTGGCGGCTAGGATTTCAGCATACACATTTTGGAGGGACACAAACATGCAGACAGGGGCACCACTCCCAGTAGGTATACAATAAATACGCATTCCTACCTGATGCAAAGGGAAGGTAGTTTCCTAGTTGTTTAACGAGGATAGTAATTGTTCTACCCCAGTAGGGTAGTCTTAGCGAGGGCCTTTGAAGCCTGAATGCCTCAGTTCAAAGCCTGTCTATCCCATCCACTGCTGTGTGACCTGGGGCAAGTTTCTTACACTCTCTGTGCCTCAGTTTCTCTATCTATGGACAGTGTTGGTAACATTAGGACCTACCTATGATGTTCATTGTAAGAATGAATTGGGCTGATACATGTACAGTGCAGCTCTCAGAAGAAAGCAGGACTCACAGTGAGTGCCCAGGCAATGCCAGGCATTGCCATTACCTCCTGTCTTCCAGGTTTGCCAAGAACATCATGCGAAAGCATTGAAATCACTGGAGAAGTTTATAGACTATTATCATAAGCCTTTAAGAAGAAAAGAATTTTCTATATTTCATTTCCAACTTTAAACTAAGGACAAAGTCTTCTTCCTCTTGAAAAAACAAAATGTAAATAATGAAAAGAAACTTTTCATACAGAACTCTTCTACAAAACTGGTTACCCACATTGCTAAGAGGAAATCTTTTCTGGTATTAGTCTTCAGAAGGGAAATGCTTGATTTGTATTTTCATTAGAATTGTCCTCAAATAATAAAGTCAATATTAATTTTTTTAATAATCTACTACATGAATGACATTTTACATGAAATTATAATTTTAACAGGTAGTAGGAAGCAAGGCAGGTGCAATTAATCATATTGTCATTTCTTATTATTGGATTCTAGTGACAAACCCACACTGAAATATTGCCCCGAAGAGACTTTTTAAAAATATTATAATTAAACTTTTATATTTATATTAAATTACTTTTTCAGGGGGACAGAAAATGCCATCCTAATATTAAATCTTAAAATCTGTTTAAATCTTTTGTGTTTATCCTACGTAGGAAACGTAGGCAATGTTTCCTTGCCAGAAAAGTAAATAAATCTGTTTGGGCCTACATGTGGGAGTGGAAGAAGGAAAGGAATAAAAGAGAAAGAGATATAGATGCCAAGAGAAAAGGAGGAGAAAGAAGCAGACAAGGGAAGTGAAAAATAAATAAGCCCATGGGTTAATAGTTTGGCTTGGTCTCCCAGTCTTTACAGTTTAACTTATTAAGTAAAAATTTACCATAATTTTCAGAAACTTATAAACATTTGCAGAACAAGGAGAGGTCTGATAATTGAAATTACTTCCTTCTGTGAGATTTCACAGAAATGTTGACAAACATGGCTTATAAAACTTAGATCCAGGCTGACGTTTGGTGGCAGGTAGAGCTCTGCAAGGTGTTTAAGGCAGGTCCCTCACTGGCTAGCCAGGGCTGGTGTTCTACCAACCTCACTTTTGCCTATGTGCATGCGTAGCTTGGCACAGATTAACAGGGCATCCCCTGGATGGCAGGGACACTACTGTGCTCTGTTCTGTGTTCTCAGAATGGAGCACTGAGTCTAGCATACTGTAGGCATAAAGTTCATGCTTGGCCAATAAATGAGTAAATGCAGAGGGGAGCTGAATGGTGCTCTCCCGTCAATATGTTCATGTCCTAATCCCAGAATCTGTGAATAATACCTTATATGTTAAAAGAGTTAATATTTTTTTTATATGGTCAGATATGGGATTAAGTTAAGGATGTTGAGTGGGGGAGCTTATCTGTTATCTGCAAGGGCTCTAGAAACAATCCTATGTTTCCTGATAAGACAGAAGCTGTGCAAGATATTTTTTAATTTCAAATTTTTATGGGGGTACAAACATTAGGGTTACATCTATTGCATTTGCACCACCCAAGTCAGAGCTACAAATGTGCCCCTCCCAGACCATGCGTACCATACCCATTAGGTGTGAATTTACCCATCCCGTGCACTTCCCTCCCAGCTGCCCGATGCCCAGTGAATATTACTTCCATATGTGCACATAAGTGTTGATCAGTTAGTACTAATTTGCTGGTGAGTACATATAGTGCTTGTTTTTCCATTCTTGTGATACTTAGTAGAATGGGCTCCAGCTCCACCCAGGATAATACAAGAGGTACCAGATTACCATTGTTTTTTATGGCTGAGTAGCAGTACTCCATAGTATACTAACCCAAGCATGAGTGGATTAATAAAATGTGGAAGATTTTAAGCAGAGAAGGGGAGGCAATGGGACCACACAGACAGGGATTGGAGTGATGTGGCCATAGCCAAGAACTGCTGACAGCCACCAAAATCTGCACAAGGCCAACTGGAAGTCTCGCCTGGAGCCTTCAGGGGTATGGCCCTGTGGATGCCTTAATTTTGGACTTCTAGCCTCTAGCACAGTGAAAGACTAAATTTCTGTTGTTTTAAGCCACACAGTTTGTAGGGGAATGGATAGTTACTAAGCACCTGCCTCTCTATGTCTGCCACCGTATTTGCATCATCTCATCTTACTCTCAAAATAACTCCCATGAGTTAAGTGTTGCTGCGTCATCTGTGTGGTTAAATTCTAAAGTTTGTGAGACAGCTAAAAAAAAAAAAAAAAAAAAAAAAACCACATGAAATTAAAATTATCCTTGAAAATGCTGTTTCCTATAAAGTTTTTCCTGCTGAGTTGGGTGAAGATGCTATTTCTTTCTCTGAGCACTAGACGAAGTAGCTTGTAGTTGGCTTGCACTTAGCAAAGCTTTGCTGTATCAAATTCTTTTTTTTTTTTTATTAAAGATGCGAGATTCTTCCTTAGCAAGTCAAAGGGCTCAGGCTGTGACAGGCACGATCCAGACCATCTTACTCTTATACCAGGGCCTGGCTCCCTCAGGGGAAAGCCAGGAAGAACCACCTGTAGACCCTAGCACCTGGTAAGATCCATCGAGTTAACTGTGCTTCAACTGTGATTCAACCTGCAATGTTTTCAAGCAGGTAGGGGATTGTTTGCATTTAGCCATATTATCTGAGACAGTATGAGGAAGTCAGTATCTTTGCAAAGTATGTTGAATCCCAATGTTGCCATTTACCAGCTGTGACCTTGGGCCAATTACTTAGCATTTCTGTGCCTCAGTTTCACCATTCGTTAAATGAAGATATCACCAGCACCTACCTCAATGGGTGGCTAAGAGGATTGAATAGATGATGTTAGTTAATAATTGTTAACTGCACAGAATAATGCCTGGGCATGTAAAACACCACCAAAACCCAGGATTCTGCCTTGGATTTCTTCCTTATTGATTGATTTGTTTACATATGTTTATATTATTAATGAAAGCTTTAATTGATTCATTCTTTCACCTATGTAAATGTATGTAAGTGTTCAGCACATATGTGAAAAGGAAAATCTTGATTGGGAGATGCAAGGGAGGAGAAAATTCCAGATTAACCCAAAAAGACACTTTTTAAAACAGGCATTTGGTTCCCTAAGGGGTCCTCGGTGACAGTAATTAGAGCAGCTCATTTGGACATGAAGGGTCTAATCCATGGGCTGCTGTAGGAGACGACTCCTTCTTGTCAGGAAAGCTGCGGAGCTGCTGCCAGTCTGATTAAACGCTAGTAGGGTGTTACTACAGAGTCGCTCTGCTTCCTCTCTTTTATTAGCAGACCAAAATATGGCAATGTTGGAAAAAAAAAAAGCCGTAACCATGTTACAGGTCTCAGTCTCCTTACCAGTCAATGGGTTCAATGACGTGTCCTTTCCAGAGCTTTATCGAGAACCCAGTGAGAGAGCAGATGAAACAGCCCTGGCAGGGGCTCCACACATGTGAGGACACACACTGTCCATTTCCCGTGTTCTCTAAGGAAAAGGAACCCTTAAACCCAAGCATTTAAAAGTCATACAGTGCTTTCTCAAGAATGAGAAATTCTATGAGCTGGAAGAAGATGTAGTAGGATAAAGAAAAATTGAGCTGGAAAGTCCATGAACATAGACATCTCCAGGGACTATCTCCTAGTTATTCAAATGACGCAGCAATAATAATGAAAATAGAATAATGAACATTTATCGTGGGCTTGATAGGCCCCAAGCACTGTTCTGAGTGTTTCACATTCATGAACTTGCCAATCCTCACCACGTAACGAAGAATTGGCCACTTCTGTTTTTAGTTTTGACAGAACACTTTCTTAACATGGTTGTATTTGGCAGATTTATGTATTCATCTATTTATTCACTCATGCACTTGTTCAATGCCAAAATGTTCCTGGGGCGTAGCAAAGGCTGATGAACTGATGCTGTCGCTCGTGGATGCTGACGACTCCTCTCTCAGCCATGTATGATTCTCAAAGAAGGGCTCTGAGTCAGACACTGGATTGAAGCTGCAATCAAGCAGGATTTTCACATGTGTGCCTACCTCAAGCCTTTGGCAGCCCTGACGATATTCCCTATTTTGTTATCTATGGAAAATAATTAATATCTGTGCGAAAGTTCTGGTTTTGTACTTTCTTAGTTTGCTAAGGCTGCCATAACTAAGTACCTCAGACCAAGCGGCTTGAACAATAGAAACTTATTTCTCACAGTTCTGGAGGCTGGAAGTCCAGGACCATGGTGTTAGCAGGGTTGGTCTCTCCTGAGGCCTCTCTCCTTGGCTTGCAGAAGGCTTCTTTTTCCCTGTGTCCTCACGTGGTCTTCCCTCTGTGCATGTCTGTGTCTTAATCTCCTCTTCTTTTATTGGATTAGGGCTCAGTGACCTCATTTAGCCTTAATTACCTCCGTAAAGACCCTGTTTCCAAATATAGTTACATTCTGAGGTACTGGGGGTTAGGACTTCAACGTGTGAATTCTGGGGAAGATGGGACCCAATTCAGCCACTTAATGCACACTCACAGATAAAACTGAGATCTGGAGATGCTAAATACGGATCACTGAATTATGGAAGTCTAGACTTTGGAAGAACACTTACAACTGAAGAAATTAAAGCCCAGAGAAGTTCAGAGACTGGCTTGAGCTCACCTCCCAAATAAACAGTGACTCAGAACTACCTTCCTTCCTTCCTTCCTTCCTTCCTTTCTTCCTTCCATCAAAAGAAGAATTGAAAGAGCAACTCGCCCTCTCACATACTCCCCGTGTGTCTTTGGCCATTTACTTAATTTTCTGAGCCTCAGTTTCCCTCCATCTAAGATAGGAATGATCATTATGGCAAAGAATTGTTGACAATTAAAATAAGATTATGCAGATAGACTATGCCTGGCACATAAAAGGTTATTAATGAATATTTTAATGATTTATTCTTTCACCTAGCCTCCCGTAAGCAGGCCTGTGCTGAGGACAAGCACGCTCAACATGGCCTGAATGCTGTGACTGAGTTCACATTCATTCTGGGGACATACACCTGCAGATACAGAATGCTAGTAGACGTCAGAAATGTCTGCAGTGGGCATTTCAGCACTGGGGAGGGGAAGGAATGTGGCATTAGCATGGGCTTCCGTGGAGGCTTTCTCGGAGGCAGAATTTAGCTGTGTCTTGTAGAATGAGTTTTCTTTAAAAGGCAAAGCAGGATGGGGGTGCATAGAAGGGTCAGGACTGGCTCCTGGCCTGGTGGCATAGACATGTGGGATGGAGGGGTCAGATTGCACCCTCCTCCTCCAGAGCAGTGCTCTCTTCTCCTATCCTGCGCTTGTGGGGATATGAAGACTCTGCCAGCATCCTCCAAACTCTCCCTTTGTTTGTTCCTTTTAGCCTGGAGAAGGGAAGCATTTAAGTTTTACCTACCTCATCTCCTCTGAGTCCTGTCCCCAGGGCGAACTGCTTATTCTTCTCCAGGAAGCGGATTTTCACATTGTAGACTTTGTTCCCATAAAACACCACTAAAACATAGGGTTCTGCCTTGGATTTTGTGGAACAATCCCGGACCAAGAAAGTACCATCCTGAAGCAAAAGGAATAACCGTCACCTTCTTAGACACACCAGCATCCTGCCTTTGTGATGATGACAACAATGATGTTTGCATGTGTAAGATTCCCAAATGGGTTTAGTTTTTAGCAAAGTACATTAATTCAGTAAGTTTTTATGAATTGTCTGTATGTATAGGATTCTTGTGGTTTTCTGGAAAGTTTGCCAGTTGGATGGTGACACACTTCTTCCAAATCTTCCACCATCCCCTGCTGACCTCGGCATAGTGCCTACAACCTTAGCATGATGTTCATGAGTAAATGCACCAACCTGTCTTGTGGTTTGCTCTCTTATCACTCCTGCAGCCTCCTGCCCCTGGTTCCTGGCTCCAGCCCAGCTTCCATTTCCTGAAGGCACCATTGGCTTTGGGGATCCCAGCTTTTGCATGTGCTATTCCTTGCATGGAGAAGCCCTCCTCCTGCCCTCTTCCCAGTGTGCTCCTCTTCATCTATCAGCGTTCGCCTATTCCCTGTTCTGCTTGATGATTGGGTATTATTCTAGAGACAGTGGGAGCCATCACAGGCTTTGAGCAGGAGAAGCTTTTAACCTAATAAATTGGACTTCTGTGTGGGGAAATGTCAATGCAGGACTAGGGTTCCTGAAAGAGGCGGAGGCTTCAAAGTCACTGATATCAAAATAAGCAGAAAGACCCTCTGGGGAAGGAGGAAGTATAGCCTAATGTGAGGTGAAGGCACGTGCAGGGCAAGCAGGAGGAGACAGGAAAGGCATCAGGGATATCTGAGAGATGAAGGAACACCAGAAACTTCAGCGTTACAGAAGCCAAGGGGAGGAGAGAGAGGGTTTCCAAAAGAAGGTCAACAGTGTCCAATGGCCCAAGGGCTGAGAATAGGACATGGATCAGAAATAACCAGATACACTCCAGGGAATAGCTCAGGGTAGAGACGTGCTCGTCAAGGGCTGAGATATGGAGAAATCCTCCTGAACCTACATGCACTAACCAGGCCCAGTTTTGTGGTTATATTGTGTCATTTACATTGATGAAAATGATAGGAAAATCTGTGTCTGTAGTTGTATGCATTGTTGTATAAATGGTTATAAATGATCTCTAAGAAATAAATATTATAGATACAAATGTTATGTATGATTTATATCTATAATTATGATATATAATCAGCTCTCTTATATAAATTATGTATATATAATTATATATTATCTATAATTAATATGTATGGATTTTATAGATATAGATATATAAAAATGGTATTAATACTGTATAACAATACTTTACATAATACTACATTTGTAAATAACATGGTAACACCATAGTAATGTTAATGATCATGCTGGCAGCTAAGTTGCATGGAGAATTGCCCTCAAGGTGCCAAACACTTTACATACCTCATCTCATTTGTTCTTTAAATAAATGTCGAGGGAGGTATTTTATTCTCATTTTAAAGGTAAGGCAATAAGAGTCGTAAGAGCTTAAGTGAATCCCTTAAAGAATCCCAGTGAGTAAACAGAATACCTCAAAGTCAAACCCAAATTATTATTCCCAGTATGTAAAAATGGGATTGAGGAATTTTCTGGAACTTGTTCTGCCTAAAACATTCAGCCATAATGAACCCTTAATACTCAGGCACAAAACATTGCCAAAGATCAGAAAAAGAGAGGAGGCCAAAACTCATTGCCAGTTTTTGGGTTTATCATGTTAAACTTGCAATAAATTTGTCAAAATGAATCTGGGCGATCCTGCAGTTTAAATTAAATTATCTTTCATAAATAGGAAACACATTTTGACAAAGCTGAGACAAACAAAAGGAAAATACTAAGTCATTCCACTGAGATTTTATTTTCTTAATGTTTCTTAGGGAGAGGCAGAAGCAGGCACACAGAAGGTGAGGAAGGGGGCCTTTGCTGAGTGCCCAAATGCTGCCAGAAGGACATCAGGTGACTATATGCTGCTCTTCTAGCACAATCCACACAGGAGATCCTGGAAGTAGGTCTACTAAGAGTAGTTTTTCTGATGGAAAACAGACTCTGAGACTGCAATAGTGACCTGAGCACTGATTAGCCAAAAAAGGACACCAAAGTTGGAGTCTCCCAGCACCATGCTTGCGGTTCTGCCACTGCAGGGCCAGATTCCATGGAGAGAGGAAGGGGAGGGCCTCGAGATGGGACAACAGCCAACCCCGCCATGGCCCTCAATCAGGGTTATAAAGAACTGTAATGGCTACTAGAGGCAGCTGTGGTTTTGTGAAAAGAGCACTGATCTGTCATACATGTTCTGCCACTTTTTCCACTTTGTGACCAAGACTTTGGCTTAGCTTCAGTTTCCTCATCTGGGAAATAGGGTGGTTTTATTTATTTATTATATGTTCAAGATGCTTCGTTAGCAATGGCAGTGGTTTCTTACTGTTCTAATAAATTACTATGAAATTAGCTGCTTAAAACACAAATGTATTAGCTTACAGTTCTGGAGGTCAGATGTCCAGCATGGATCCTACTGGGCTAAAATCAATAGGGAAGAACCTGTTTCCATGGCTTTTCCAGTTTCTAGAGAGTACCTGAATCCCTGGCTTGTAGCCCCCTCCCCTATCATCCTGACGTCTACTTTCATTGAAACATCTCTTCTCTGACACTCCTGCTTCCCTCTTCTAAGGATACTTGTAATTACACTGAACCCATCCAGATAATCCATGATAACCTCCCCATCTCAGGATCCTTAACTTAATCACACCTGCAGAGTCCCTTTTTCTGTGTAAGGTGACATATTCACAGGTTCTGCGGATTCAGACGTGGACATTTAAGGGGGTATGATTCTGTTTATCATAGCAATTTAGATATAATTTATTTTATTTAATTTTACAGCATTGATTCTGAGGGCTAGGCTAAAATTTATTGGAAATTTAGTATTTATTCACTAATTAATTAGTTAATCCATTTTTATGTTTCCTCATTCAACAATGACTATTGTACTGGCTAGTCGAGGTTAGGTTTTGGTGTTGCATCAGCTTTGAGAGACTTTCTATCACTTCTAAGCAATCTAGAATAATTCTCTGCACCTAGAGATGTTTGGGATGATGGTTGTGGGCGTCGTTTGACTTGATTACACATATTCCAGTTCTTTTGTCCTTTTGGTTACATGGCAGGTTTGTACTCTTACCTACTTTGAAGTTAGATTTGGTCGTGTGACTTTTTTTTGTTAATAATAAGTGAGTAGAGGTGAAGTATGTTATTTCTCCCGTCCAAGTACTAACCAGGCCTGACCCTGCTTAGCTTCTGAGACCAGACAAGATCAGGTGTGTTGACGGTGGTATGGCCATTGGGCGCATTGAGGGTGGTATGGCCATAGACAGTTATTTCTGAGAGGATGTGTTAAGAGCCAGAGTGTGTAGATGGAAGCACACTCTTGAGATGGAGCCTCCAGCAACCTGGGTTTACCCATCCAAACCTGTCTTGCATATGGAATGTAAGCAAAAAATAAAATTCCATTGTGCCAAGCAGCTGAAATCTTGGGATTGATTGTTGCTGCAGAATAACCTATCATAGCCTGACTATTATTGCATTTATAATCCCTTCTCCTATCTTGAAGAAGTGAGACATAAAGATCCAACTGTACCTTGGGAAGATTTTAGTAAGAAGATGAAACTTGAAGAAAGCAGGAGGAAGCATTTTCACTGTGACCTATGTACCCTAGATTCCACATTTGAGCTTCAAAATAGTTCCTCAGGGTCTATTTTGCTATTTTTCATTTTACAAATAAATAAATCTACACATAAAGTTATTTAGAATCTTGAGAAAGTCACACAGCTGATAAGTGGCACAACCAAGCTTTTGATCTGCAACTCTTCAGTTCAAATCCCCTTTTCAGTTACAACCTCCTGAGCATTGACAAACACAGGGTGATGTGGGACCACTACATCAGAGCATGTTGCTTGTCACATCCTGTGACCTGCTAGCAGAAAACCATAAGATGACTACAGAAACAATGACGATGGGCCCCGCAGAAGGCATTACCTTGTTCTCCTTCATTAACGCTGCCTCTACCGCCTGGCGACTGTGTTCTCCAATGTACCATTCGCTGTTCTGGGCATCCTGCAGTGATCAATATTTCAGGGTCAAAGGAAAGTACTAATTATTTATTAATTCAAAATTTACTTTTGTTCCACCAATGTCCAATCACAGTTTAATTTATAGTAGACATTCATTATATTCTGTACATAAAATTTAGTCCCTGAACCTGGAGAAGCCCACAGACTCTTGGGGAAGATAGACACAGAAAAAGTAACTGCAACTGGGGATGCAGAAGGTGATGGGAATGAGAGAATCTGTCACTGGAAGTAACCAGAAACCGCACTTCACCAGTTGACAAAGGCCCTTTGGCGCCACCCTCAGCATGGATAATAAACCCTCCAGCTCTCAATGCTTTCTGAATCTGCACCTGCTGAAGCTTGCTGAGGTGGGATGCATATTGTTTGTGGAGTTTGCACTGCCCTGGTCATCCTAAAAACAGCAGGGAGAGAGGGACAGGTGCAGATATAGGGCATCTACCTCAATGCCGCTTGCCCCGAGTCACATGTGACAAAATTGGGATTTGAATCCTAGTGTGTCTGGCTTTCTCCCTGTGCCACAATGCCTCATTTATATTGATGTCAAATGATTTTAAGTTATTTTGTTTATAAAATCCACTGTAACAGTGAGAAGGAAAGGGATACAAGGAGATGTACTGTGGACCTGCAATTCCTTCACAGATTCCAGACATCATAATTAAATAATGCACCTTGTGAGTCCAGCACCTATAAGGCGTTGTTCAGTAACCCAGTCCATCCCTACAATTCCTGTGTGAGGTAAGCATGTCAGGTAGTGTTAACCCTAGTGAAGATGGACACTGGAGCTCAGAAATCTGTCATGTGGTTGGCAAGAGTTAGGAATGTGACATCAGGTCTTGGGTCTCTCAATCCAAGTCTTTGTTCCTCCCTGCATAAACTCAATCGATCCGATAATGGGCAGACCAAGAGCACGTGAGATGGAAAGGCATGAACTAGCTCCAGACTCTGCAGCCTCATGTCCTGCTGCCTGTCTCAGGACATGGGTCTGGCGAGCCGGATGTGCTTGCTGTTCTCTGGACACACACAGCTTCAGGGGTTGGCAAGAACTAGCCCTGCCGCTTGGAATTCCTCCTGATCCTCACCCTCTCTGCCTACCTACCTTGGCCATTCTCTTCCACCAAGATTGGAATCAAAAGTCACTTCTTAATTGAGGCCTCCTTTGTAATAAACTCCACCACCTAGTCCCTGCACCCAGGAGAGAGTTGGTGCTGGGAGGGTCCAGTGGCAGGACCAGCTCTGCTTTGCTCCAGCAAAGCCATGTGCCAGGCTCTGGGAACAAAGGGAGCCTCGAAGCCTCATCATCCCTCTGAAGCATGAGCTCTCTCAGCTTAGAGTGATCTGCTGCTTCTGGGGGGACTCTTGCTCAGTCCATAGGCTTGACAGAACTCAGTCATGGTCCATTTCATCTTCACTGATTTTATTTATTTGTCCAAGTTGGAAGATGCTTAGAGATTTTTCAGTCTTGTGTTTCTCCAGATGTGGTCATAAAGAATGGCTGGTGAGTTTAGGCAGTGCTCAAGAACAATATTACCTGACTCTGAATCACTCAGGAGGAGGGAGAAATATTCCTCTTTCAGTTCTTTTTCTGACCCTCTGAATAATTCAAGAGGAAGATTTCATTTTGGTGCTAATATGTCTTTAATATTTCTCTGACATTTCTAATCTCTCCTTTAACAGAAGAACAGTTCTTATGCTGAGAACCATTAGCAGATGATGGGTCCTGCTACAATTTAACAGCATTGTTTTGGTTGTGTTGCAATGACTTTTAAAAAAAATTCTTGTAAAATATGCATAATGCAAGATTCATCACTTTAACCATTTTTAGTGGTACAATTCAGTGGCATTAAGTACATACAGAGTGCTTTGCTATTGTCTATCTCCAAAACATTTGCATCATCCCAAACCGAAATTCTGTACTCATTAAACAATAACTCTCTGTTACTTCCACCTCCTCTCCCAGCCCCCAGTAACCATCATTCCATATTCTGTCTCTATGAATTTGCTTATCCTAAGTACCATGTACAAGTGGAATCATTATTATATTTGTCTTTCTGTGTCTGACGTTTTACTTAGCATAATGTTTTCAAGGTTCATTTATATTGTAGCATGCGTCGGAATTTTATTCCTTTTTAGAGCTGAGTAATATTCCATCGTGTGTGTGTGTAAAACATTTTGTTTTTCCATTTATATAACATTTTGTTTAATCATTCATCTGTTAAGGGACGTTTGGCTTCTTTCTACCTTTGGCTATCATAAATAATGCTGTTATGAACATAAGCGTACAAATAGCTGTTTGAGTCCCTGCTTTCAGTTCTTTTGGGTATATACTCAGGAGTGGAATGCTGCAATTGCTTTTAAGGTTACTTTCTAACTAGGGTATATAATAATACTGTTTTTCTTAAATTTAGAGTAATGATGCAAAGTGGAAACACGAAGAATATTAAGTAAAAATTATTATTGATAGTATGTGGTTATGTTGCAAATCAAATAGTTGAAATCAGGGAAATCCTGACCTTGCCCAAACCTCTCTCATGCCTGTGAAGAATCCCAGGCTCTGGGAGGGGCCTGGCCTCGGTAGATATCCAGTTAGAACCAAGGCATCCCAGTGCTTATGAAGAAGGTGATGGAGCAAAAGGAAGCTAAGCACACAGCAAGGGGCATAAAAGAAGTATGTGCAGATTTCCTGGGATCTAATTTAAGAGTATGAGACGCCCTTTAGAATGAGGTAGGAATTAGTACAGATATAAGGACAACAAAAGACCTTTAGGATCTGTAGGAATTATGAGGAATTGACCAGAGATGTCCTGTATAGTCTGCTTCTGCTTGAAAACCTTCACAAGCTCTGTGGCAGGACGCTAATAACATGATATGGGATGGGGACCCGGGAGAAGCTCATCCTCCAGGGCTTCCTAGTGAAAGATGTTAAAAAGTATTATAAAGTCCCAGGGTGATGGAGGGGAGAGCACACAAGCTACAGTGAAAGCTTAATGCCCTCACCATAGGGTAAGGTAAGTGCGAAATGGTCCAAGATGAGATGATTCTAGGGATCGAGCATATTTTAGAACAATATTGGAAAATAGATGAAGGACAAACAAGAACATTTGCATCTCTCCCCTCTCTGTGGCTCCCTGGGCAGGGAGCATGACCTCTAGCACATTGTCTGGCACATAATGACTGCTCAATTAATGGTCGTTGGACTGTTTAACTGAAATGAGCATGTAATACGTGGATCTTTTGTTAGAAAAAGGATTGCAACATGTAAATTCTAGTTAATCCCCCATGAGATTATTGAACAGCCAGTAAATATAAAACACAAGTCTAAATATCCCTATTTTTTGGATTATTGAAAAAAAAAACACTGAAAACCTGGAGATATATAAGTTAAATAACCTGGTGAAAGAGTAATATAATACATTGTACAATAAAATATTTTTAAAAATATTAAAAATCAATAATATATACCCAGGGGGAAAAAATTAAAGCCAAACATAAATAATCTCCTTTTGGACATTATTCAGTAAAGCTCTATTTAGACGCTACGTGCATGTAGAACGACTTGGCAGAGAAGTGTCTGTTTTACCTTTTCATCAGACCTTGCAGGGAGAGGTTTTCTCCGGCTTTCATTTTTATAGAACAGCGTATTTTCAGGAGGGCCATAGCTGGCTGGAGACTGGGATCTCTGAGAATAGGACTGCATGCTTCCTTTATGATCTGGGAAGAGTAAGTTTACATTTAAATATGGTTTCTTTACCGACTCAGATTGTCTGCAGACAACATGGAGCTAGGACCCATCCCTCCTGCCTGTCCTTGTGGGGAACTTCTTGGTCTACACCGCATCAACTCACTCAATGACTACAGTTCTGTCTGATGTTCTCTGGCTTCAGCTTTTGCCCTCTCCCCTCTCTTTTTCTGGGGTACCCAGAGGAATCTTTTAAAACTGTAATTTTTACTATGCTTCCCTGCCTGGTAAAATTCCTTCTGTGATTGCCTTTCCACTTGGAAGAAAATCTAAACATTTTCCTCCTTCTGTTCATAAGCCTCTGAACGGCCTGTCTCTTCTTATTTCTCCATCCTCATCTTCTTCCCTCTCCCCGCTGTCCACTGGAGTCTGGCTGCAGCGAACTCTGTTCAGTTTCTTAAACATGCTGAGCTCGTTCCTTACTAGGAAATATGTTTTGTTTGTTTTTTAACTTGAAGGAAGAATTTTTTTATAAAAATGACACATCATTTTTTTAACCTGAAAGAATAACAGATAAACTGTTGTTATTCAGACTTGGATATTTGGCAGATACTACAAATGAACAAAGCGAGCCTGTTACTTTATGAGAAACAAGGGGCAGTATTTCTTGCCAATCATAAAATTAGACTTTGCATGTGCTAAATGGAATTTGGGAAAGCTTGTATCTGCCACTGTGACACAGCAGAATCCCAACAGTTAGACTTTTCTGATGAAATTGGTGGTATTACTTACAAAGGTGATTTTAAAAAAAATTACATAATAACGTATGTTAACATTGGAAGATGTACCATTATTTTCCAAATGAACCAGTGCATGATGCTGCATAATCATGCCTAGGTAGAAGATAAATTTAAGTGCCAGGTAGGCCAATGAATTTTAAAGTAACAGAATACAAAAGTTCATTAATAAAGTCTTGATTTCACATGGCACCTAAGCTTTAAGATATACCTCTTGTCAAATTTTCATGTGGTATTTTCTCTATGTGCTTCAATCAAAATAACGTATTTCCATTGCATGTCCTTCCAGTACATGGAGTGAGAATTGCAAGGAGGAATATGAAGCAAAACATTTGTAAATACAGTGGTAATTTTAAGCAAGGATTAACCATTTAAAAAACTCATAAAACCTTCAGGGTATAAAAACAATATGTAAATAAAATGCTGGAGAAAAATGCCATATAAAATGGAAAAGAGGTGATCAGTGTGAAGACTGAATTATAAGACTTACAGCCATAATTCAGTTGAAAAAGTATAACCAAATATAACCAAAGTGACAGTCCCAGTTAGAAGTTTAACAAGAACTTTGACAGGATGGGCTATTTTTGACCCAGTGAATTTTTGAGAAGAAATACTAAATAAAACCGTAACACATATTTACATACCAGTTACCATAACATTTAGATTGTAACTGTATTTATTCTGCTTCTTGTCACCAAAAAAACCCAAATTTTTCTCTAAGTTTACTAAGAAAAACAAACCATAATCCTGAGATGTTGAAAGTTTTATTTTAATGGTACCAAGGATTGTAGCTTTTATTGTTGAGCCTAAGAAGGTTTGTTATAAGAGCTTATGTGTATTGAAATATTTGTTGCAGAAAGCTGTTTGATCACTTAAAGTTTAAATTACATTTATCATGGTAAGTTAATTTCACCCACCAATTTATGACCTTAAAAATAGGAATAAGCCTAGAGATATCCCTTCTTTTAAAATTTTATTTTTATGTAAAGAAACTTAATTTTTAAACACAGTAAAGAATCCATACCATCAGAATTAAAGCATTCTAAGTTTTTTATATTGTTTGGAAAGAAGAAGATATGAACTTTGGATTTTTAAAATTCAGGAATGCTTTTGTTTAAAATGTTAAGGATAATCAAAGGAAGAATAATATTGGAATGTATAACTTCCAAGAAAGAGAAAGAAAGGAGAATAAAGAAGAGATAAATCCAATATATGGCAGAAAAAGAAACAAAAAAGTCAATACAAAACAGGGCAAACAGGAGGCACAAAAAATGTCAGGACAGATCTAAAAATATTAGTAACTCACAATAAATATCAAAAGTGCAAACTTAGCATTTAAAGATCAAATGCAGGTTGTTTTAATTCCAGTTATGTACTAATTGCACATCTAAAGTCTAAATAACACAGCGAGCTCTTAAGTGAAGGGTTGGAGAATTGTACCCTAGGCAAATCCTAACTGAGAGAAAGCTAACAGAGCTATGCTAATATAAAATAGAATATAATTAAAAACGTTGTTTCAAATTATAGTGAAGCAGTAGATAGAGATTGGTTATTCAAATGGCCATAAATAAGTTTTTAACGTGGACTGAAGCAATAAGAACATACTAGAGAGGAGAAAATAACCATTATCAGCATTTCTTATCACTTAGACTGTGTTGCAAACATAATAGTGTTCATTGATTATGAATTTTTCATGATACTGTGGCAACTGATTTATTATTTTTTAACTCTGAGTGCCTTGTTTGAATATTTAGAAAGTGTTACTTGAAAAAAGAACAATTAGAAACGGTTATGCATTGTAGTCTATTCAGAGAATAAGTTAAATGAAACAAAACAAAGAAACAAAAAGAACAACTTTGTCAAATAATTTTTCCCTGCAGGCCTGGGTTGATCTTTGTTGAATGAATGAATGAATTAATGAAATTCTGAGCATGTAACCCACTATAAGTATCTAATTGATTTTTTTGGAAAATAATGGAAGCAGCTAATCTTTGGAAAATTTTTCTTACATAAAATATCACATTTGAGTTTTATAACCCATAGGACTCTCCTACTTGGAGAATGGGGAGTCACAGAAATGAAGATACAAGGTAAGCGGAAGAACACTGATAATAGCATAGCATAGGTAGTCAATAAAATTTGAGGCAATGTAGCCTAATAAAAAAGGCATGGGTTGAAAAATCATATTGATATCAATAATTACTAATATTTTAAAATTCTTATGTAGATAAAGCTCTTAGTACAATGCCTGACCCATACCTGTTACTCCATAAATGCTAGCTGTGAGTGTTGCCCATATTATTAGAGAAATGCAGCTCTAGACCTTTCTGTTGTAACTTATAATAGAGAATTTTCTTTTAAGCAGATATTCCATAAATTTTTACTAGAAAATTTTAATTTACCCTTGCACACAATTAAAAAAAATTATAAGAAATAAAGCCATATATTTTAAATAAAATGAAACCATTAGTGGGAAAAAACCTAAAAACAAACAAAAAAGAAAATAAATCATCCATAATCCCAATTTAGAGAATGATATTGTTACTATTTTGGAGTATAACCAAGCCTTTCTGGACACTCTTTCAACATATCAAACTATTGTTTTGCCGTGAGATCTGAGATCTTGCTTGGGATCCTAATAGTTTAGTTTGAATTCATTTATCAAAGAAATGAGCCAAATCTGTTTATCCATCAGTAACTGAACTAATAAGAATAATTGAACTTTTCCAAAATTCTTTTCTTATTTGTAGAATAAGTATAATAATATCTACATCTGCAGAGGTGTAGATTTCACTATTCTACATGAATGCCCACACCTGAAGCATTCAAGTTATTTAATAAAACCAGTAAGCTTTGGAGAGCCTACTAGACTAAGAATTCTAGGAGAATAGTGATTGTGTATTGTACTTAATATCGCCAAGTACTGGTGATCCAGAGATGAATTTTTACCTAGTAAAGTGACTATATCAGTTCAGTAAGTCGATGGAGAAGCATCTCAGGAGCTTAAACATTGGTTAGTAGAAGGGTACCTCTATTCTGGGTTCTTCCAGCCCGCCTGATTTTGGGTACAAACCATGTGCTTGGTGGATGTTTGTTTACCGAAAGAGGAATTAATGGAGGCCAAAACATTTCCCCATCCATCCCAGACCTCTTTAATCAACCATGCTTCCTCTGAGATGAGTGGAAAACAAATTAAATGACCCCAGTGCAAATGACAAACTCACAGCCCTGGGATGTTTGACTGGACTCATATCTGTGAAGGCTGTCCCCATCACTGACACTTCTATTCCATTCTTCAATTGCTCTTTATTTTTTACTTGTGCATGATTTTGTTTTTCAGGTTAAGACTCTGGATTCCTCTCTAAGCTACGATTCTGTTTTCCCATCCCTGTAACATATTTTCAGAACCTCCTACGTAGTGCCCTTTCTGGGTCTGTTCAGCTCTGTTTCATCTGTGTCCACCCAGATCTGACCTTTAGGACTCCTATTCCTGACATTTGATGTTTAAGGTTTGAGTCCATTGGGTTGATCACAGCCCTCTTTGGAGCCCTATCTTGGGAAACACCTATTAGCAATATGTATGTTAGGGGAAATGAGTTTATCAGATTGGTTTTCCAACCTAAGGCCCAGATGGCACATGGCAGAAGTGAAATGAGGGCATGATGGAATCCAGGAAGAAAACCCTGGCTATTGAGGTCAATTGGATAGAAAGAGGAAAACGGAATGCAGAAAAGAAGGAAGGATATTAAAATGTAACAGCCAAGCAGAGGGCTGTGTGTGTGTGCATGTGTTATATTAATATTAATATATGAGTTAGTATTTTTTTAATTTTATGAATAGGAGAGGGTGAAACCCAAAGAATTAGCTTTCTGAAGGTGACCCTATTGTAGGGAGAGAGGTGGAATAGGGGTGAAGATCAGCAGAACCCTCACCCTTTCCTCTGTACCCCATGGGCTTTGCTTCCTTCAGCCCCAAAACCCTCTTTTCTGGCTTAACAGAGAGAGATTACAGCACTTCACCTGAACACAGAATCTCTATGGTGCTCTATAGAGCAAAGAAAGAAAGAAAGACATGACAGATCTAGTTTGGACAAAATAATAGTAATAGTATCCAAGCCCACCACTAATAGTTAAATGACACTCTGTTTATACAGTGTGTTAGACATCACCACAGATATGGTATCTTTCTGATTTTTATCTTTACAAAGGGGTCAGTTTTATTTTTTCCATTGCACAGATATTTCTTTTTTTTTTTTTTTTTTGAGATTGATAGCAGTTTATTAGGTACATATACTACAGTCCAGAGGAGGAGAACACCACATGCCATGCAGGGACACACAGGGGTTGCATTTGGGAACAAAGAACAGAATGAACAAGGAGGGGCTGTGGAAGGTAGGCTTTGTAGTAACAAAAGGGCGGGGCGAGGTGGGGTAACGCTTGGTTCCTTTGGGAGGGTTTGATTTGCTTGTTTGAATAACTCCTCAGACTGGCAGAGAACTGAAGCCTGCTACTCAGGGATAAACAGAAACTGTTCCTGGTCTTCATGGTAAGGAAGATTGTTTCGGTAGGGTATCTTATCTTTGGGAGCACAACGGGAG